>JABUQX010108675.1:0-2500 GCA_015478945.1 Trachelipus rathkii | reverse complement strand
ATAACTCTGCCTATATATATATATATATGTATATATATATATATGCTATATATATATATATAATGTGTATATGTATATCAGCATAATAATATATATAATATATATATGTAGCATATATATATATATATGAACAACCAACAACCAACACCCAACAACCAGCTAAGTAAAAAGCATTGCCCATTTTTTTCTAGTAATAAATGATATATAGCAATATTATATATAATATATATATAACAATAATAGCATATATATATATATAACCAATAATAATATATAATAATAATAATAGCAACAATAATTAATAGCTAACCTTAGCATAATATAGTCATTCAGAGGCCTCGTGTGCGTAATAATAATAATAATAATAATAATATATATATATATATATATATATATATATATATATATATATATATATATATATATATATATATATATATATTTATATATATATATATATATAAAACAATTAATTTGTTTATTATACCTTATTTAATTAAATTAAAATTTCTTGAAAAGCGCTGTTTTAAGTTTGAAAGACCTTTCATGAGATTAGGTTCAAGTAGCGTGTAATGCAACTTTATAGTCAGTCATTAAAAAGCAAAAAATTTAAAGAATTTATTAAATATCACGTTTTTAAATTTATTATCTTAATTTACTAATGAATTAATGCTTTTAGGCAAATGATGTGCATCTTTAAGGTAATTGTTCTATTAAGTTATTACAATAGTGAAGGATATAATAACTTTCATTATCTTCATGATTTTGTTATATTATTCAGTTTTAAATTGTTTATAGATTTTACTAATAATATTATATAGTAACTCTAAAGGTATTACGTAATATAAATACAATGAAAAGTTAATAGTTTAAATATATATATATATAAATATATATATATATATATATATATATATATATATATATATATATATATATATATATATATATATATATATATATATATATACATATATATAATAAATATATATATATATATATATGTAATATCTTTGCTATAATATATATAACAATATTAACAACATATACTATATATATATATATATATATATATATATATATATATATATATAACAACAATATATATATACTGCTGCTCTTAACTATATATAAATATGTAGCAATAATATTATATATAGTAATATATATAATATTACATATATATATAACAATATATATATCTTTCAATATATAATATATAATATATCATATATCACATAGTATATCTTCTTATAATAATAATAATATATATATATAATATGTATATATATTTAATTATATATACGACAACGTCATTAATAACTAATTAATATATATATATATATATATATACTATATATATGTAATATAATATTATATATAATATATATATTAATAATAATATATATATGTATATATATATATATATAATATATATATATATATTTAGTAATAATAACCAATATATATATATAACTATAACTATTTATATAATAATAACAATAATAATAATAATAGCATATATATATATATATATATATATATAAATGGAAGTAACAATAATATATAACAATAGCAATAACAACAGCAACAATATGTAATAATAATAGCAATACTCTGTATATATGTATAACATAATGTATGTACCAACATATGTATATAACCAACAACTAACTTATATGCTGTAACCAACTATGGGTATGTAGTATGTAATAATATATGTAATAATAATATAATAATAATATTAATAATAATAATATATATATATATATAATATATATATAATAATAATAATAATATTTATAATAATAATAATAATATGAAATAATAATAATATAATAATAATATATGATAATATATATATAATATAATAATAATAATATATATGTAAATATATAATATATATAATATATATAATATATAATAATATATATATATATATAGATATATAATAATAATAATAATACAACCAATAATAATAATAATATGTATATATATATGTAATAATAATAATATGTATAATAATAATAATAACATATAACATAATAACATAACCAATAATAATAGCCAATAATACAGCAATAATAGTATATATGTATATATAACCAACGATATGTGTATATATAATAATATAGTATGTATCAACAATAATATTGTATATATGTAATAATAATAATAATAACATATAATAATATATGTATAGCAATAATATACAATATGTGTATGCTGTATTTATTTACACACCGTCATGGTATAGCAATAATAGCCTTAACATACATAATAACAATATATAGCCAAATAGAAATCATAGGAAAATATATGGATATAAATAATATCATGCATAATAATATAATATATAATAATAATAATATGTATATATATCTGTATATATATAATATATATATATAATAATAACCAATAAATATATATATGTATATATATAACTCATAATAGCAATAATAATATGTAATAATAATAATAATAATAATAACAATATGTA
>JABUQX010108674.1:27500-45841 GCA_015478945.1 Trachelipus rathkii | reverse complement strand
ATTATGAAAATAGTCCTACAACGTAAAAAAATAAGTAAATCAAATAAATTGCGGCGTAGTAAGTTCGTTGATTATGATGAAAGTTTCTACATTCATTGAATATTTAGCTTTAATCTAAATTTATTTTACTCCAAATATCGTATAATAACTCTCATCAACAATAAGTTATATCTAATTATTATTGTTAAAATAAAATTTTTTTGTTATATTTATTTTATTTTTGTTTATTACATTCAAACCACGCTGCTCTTACATTAGAAACATGTCTTAGATCAATTTTTTATTGTAAACTAATCGGTCCGCATTATGCGCCCGAAATTCGTGCTATAAAACTGGAATTTAGCATTTCTTATATAAGCGATAGCACAAATGCTAATAAACGAAAACGGGCTTAAATACAGAAGGGGGACGTTATTTTCCATATACTTACCCGTAGGGGAGTGGAGAGGAGGAACCCCCGCGACCAACCTCAAAATAATAATAATATATTATTAATATATATATATCATATATAATTATATTAAATATATTATCTTATAATTATAATATATATATATATATAATATATTAATACTTTATATCTATATTAACATATTAATTTTGTATGATAATTATATATATATATTATATACTGATTATATTATCATACTATTATAATATATATTATATATATTATATTATATAACTATATATATATATACATATTATATATATATATATAATATTAATATATAATAGTTATATATAATAAATTTTTCTATCAAAATAGTGTTATTTTCCATAGCATCACTAGACTACAGTTAAGCATACTTGTATTAACTATTTTATATATTCATCTTGAGCCTAAGGCAAGTTTTACTTAAATTTATATGGCTATGTTTTTCAATTTTATTTAATCTGATTTTTAAGGAGATTAGTTTAGATTCTTTTTAGGCTTTAGTGTATTAAACTTGTAAGTTTGGTAAAATATATAATAGGATACTAATGGTTATGTATAGCTAATAATAATTTAAAAGTATGTTAATACGCTCTTTGTCTGTGATAACTTGCATGGGACTAGTGAGTCAAAGGTGAATATTATTGATATAGCTTGCACCCTGTTATGTGATTTATGTATATGCAAGAGAATGATGTTGTTAAGTATCTGATAGGAGATTATAGGCAAGAACTGAGTGAAAATATACGAATTGAATTGGTAAAGAAAGTTGTATTTGTGTTGGAAAGGCAGGGAAGTGTTTTAAGGGAGAAAAGGTCTAGTAGGGATGCCTTGAAGTACAGTGTAGTGAAGGGAGCTGGACCTAGGGTAAAGACAGTAAAAATATGTGATCTCACCTTAAAGGTCTAAGGAATAAGTATTGAAGATGAGTGAAAAGGATTAATAGTATGCATTAATATAATTAAGGTTGGGCAGATGTAAATATATAGAGTTATGAGTGAATTACGAAAATAATAATTTTAAATCAGAGAGGTAAACTCGAAAGTTCTAGTCAGCCTGTGAGCCTGCAGTAACAGGTTCGACTGTCTTCCGATGGGGATGGGATGCAGAGAGTTGTCTCAAATGGTAATGTTTGAGACTTACTGTTTCATTCTGAAGGTATAGACCTGACAACATTGGTAATTATAATGGGATCAGACTCTATTGACAACGTAACTACTTTAGACAGGACCTATTTTCAAACAACAGAATAAAAAGAAATAACGATTGAGAGTTGTTAACACCTCGGTGCCAGAGTGAGTGTAATATTCCAGTGGATTAGGATAGATAAGAGCATTGATCTACAAAATGTTGAATTCAGATGATGATTGTGCAATGTGGGTACAAATCGATTCATTAAGGACATAGAAGGTCACGAATGAAAATACTAATTAAGCTAGATTATTAATTGAAGATTGATTCAAGAAGATTGAAAGGCTAGTGGATCAGAAGGTGCATTGATTTTCTTGGGATTTGTTTACCGGTTTAGTGTTAAGTGGTGGGCAGTGGTGCATTGGAATGTTGGGAGTAGGTATTGGTCTTGTAGGTGTATTTATAATTTGATAAGGGTAGGCAAGATTATGTTTTTTTTCAGAAAAATTTTAGGTTTAATTGGAATTAGTGGAACAGATATTTTCTCTACTGGATAAAGATCTTTTGGCCAGTGCATGAATGATGTTCACATTGGAGTCGTAAGGTGTTGAGCTTTTCAATTACCAAGTCTAATTGGAGACTTTGTTATTTAGCAAAAACTTAGGTAAAGTCTAGGGGTGGTGGGTTTACATCTAGGTAGATACAAACTAACTTAAGCAAATGGTAACTATAATTATATGTTGGCCGGAGATAAATAAATGCTAGTGTTGTTACAGGTTCACATACCATGATAGTAGGTAATAAAATATAACAGCATTTGCGCACTATCAGAAGAGTGCTTTTTGAGCACTCATGCTCATAGGGCCTCTTAGAATAAAAAGGATGACGCTGGATTAGTCTTATAAGCCATAAAAATGAGAATCTAGAATTATTTGGCATAACTGAGGCCATGGTTAATGAAGAATTATATGGAGACTCTTTCCAGGAATATGAAATAGACGCGATATTCACTTTATTTAATACTCCAGCTAGGAAGCGCACAGAAGGTGGTAGGTGTGGGGCGCTATTATAATGTTAAATAAATCCAGCAATATTATCTGATATTAATGACTGACTTTTAAACTAATCATGAATTATTGAAATCGTGTGGGTAGATATTCTTATGTACAATAAATCATTTAGAAATAGGGGCATTTTATAGACTCATCAGCAGTCAAGTCTTAGGAGCGTGGAAATTGTGAATAGAAATAGAGACATGCATGCCCAACAGGTAAAATGAAAAAGGTATATTGTCGAGAATGGGAGATGTGTATTGTTTAGAGATTTTTCAAGGCAATTCCATCCTAGTGTGATTCCTAATGTCTAATAATGGACGTAATAAGTAGGTTTCGTGCATTCTCATACAAATTGTATACTAGATAACTTTTTGCTCCCCAGAACGGTTGAAGACCCCACAAGATACGCATGCACTACTCAGACTTTAATATTAACTACGATGAAAGTAATGTGTGGTATGAAGTTGAGTTGAAGGCGATGCAATCTTACGCGACTGTTGTATGTGACCATAACATAACTAATTAGATTATTTAATATGAATGTAATACTGGGTCCTAATTTGCACGTTAATAGTGAAAGATATCCTAGATTTCCGAGAACTTTGGGCGATTTTAAGCGCGCTCTCCATAATTCGAGACATGCTTAGTATCAAACATAACTCGGGAGTATAGAGTTTAAAGACACCAAAAATTTGTTTTATCTATGTGCGGCACCATTATTAAGCAAAGTTTTAACTCAAGAATGTTTCTATGATTCAGTAATGTTTTTATAAGTATAAATCATCATTAGGCGTGGCAAAAGAAGAAAACCTGTTGTGGTAGGAATAGAGTATATAAGAAGAGAAAAATTAATTGAAAACGTCGTGAGAACTGTTTAAAAATATTCAAAGGTAGTTAATAGGGAAATGATGAATTTAAGATAAAATTATATGGATAAAATAGATAATGAATCTTAACCAATCAATAAGTAAAGGCAAAGAGGAAGAGCACAAATTGAAATTAATTTAAGCTCAAGTGAATTATTGTAATCTAGAGAATCGGAAGAGTTTTTTGCTATTTATCAGAATTTAAAAAGCATAAGATATACGCGCACGATTGGTCCAAATTAAATTGATGAAAATTTTCTGAGTATCAGTATAATGGTAATGGTCATACATTTTCAATGCTTATTTTGGCTTCAGTGAATTTTTATCTGAGAAGCAAATGATTAGATTTAATTCGTTCTCTTGGAGACTCTAATAGTTTATATGTATGAACATGTCAAAAAATAGACTACGCAGAGATTTGTAGAACCTTATTGATGTTAAGAACATATAAAACGTTAATATTAGACCTCATATTGACTCCAACACGCTGAAAGCTGCAGGCCCGTAATGCGTATATATAGGTAGAATTCTGAAAAGAGGGTAGTAACAGAGGCATTTGCAAAAGGCACTTTGTGGTTTGATTTTTAAGCTCGATGCTATACAATGCATGGGTGAGAGTACCTGACCTATCTTTGATAAGAGATGACTGGTAGAGAATGGCAAATATGTCTTGATGCATAATTTATAGTCTAAATGGTTAGTAAGGTGAAGATTGTTTGGGAAAGTTATAGGCAGTTAGCTTAAACATCTACCTTGGTTGTTAATAAGGCGTTCTTGGAAAAAGGTTACTTCCGATAAAGGTTCATATAAGACGAACACTATTTAGAAGATATATATAGGTATTGTATGACTCCCAGACTACGGTTTTCGAGAAGGGTAGGCCATTCATTGTGCGAGGTACAAACCTATTTTAGAATTTATGCGAAATACATTTAACTTGATTGTATCTTGATCGAGGAGAAATCCAGTTGTATAATGGATTATATATTAGCCACTTTAGTAAAGCCTTTTGATAAGGTTTCCGACACACAATTGATGAGGTGCTTTGTTCATGAAAAAGTTATTTTGTAATGTGGTAATAGGTGGAGGTGGTACAGTTGTTGGATTAAAGAGTGGTTGGGAAATAGAAAACAGTGTGTTACAACTAAATGAGGAATAAAGTCATCATGGGAAATAGTGAAAGAGTTGGATGTCCCACAGGGTTCAAGTGCTGGGGCCACATCTGTTCTTTCACATATATTTAAATAAATGATTTAAGACCAGTGGACTACTATTTAAATTGCATTAAGGTTTTCTAAGTTGCAGAATATGATACTAAATGATTGCCACCCTTCAAAGTTAGGATATAAGTGAAGTGAATGCATTAAAAGATTCAAAATGTAATCTTGATAAACTTCTATGGGTGGGCTAGCAATATAAGTGGTAAAATGATTTATTTATATAGTTTATAAATATAATAAAAGTGTATACGGTTGTTAATTGAAAAGGTTATCTTCAATATATAATAGTTTTTATTAACTAATCGGAACTTATAAGATGGGGATGTTGGCTTGAGTCTCTTACGTGTCAGACGCAAGAAAAAAAAGATTTAGGTGTTGATTATTAGTCACATAATTTTAAGAAAGATAGCTTATATATCAGTTGTATTTGTGTATAAAGTCTTAAGAAATAAAGCTAGTAACGTAATAAATGGTCATGTGCATAATAAATCGCAATGTTGTCTATCAAGAGTCAGGATAGTAAATTAAAGTAAACTGTAAATATAATCAGGCTATTGATTTAACTGAGTCTACCAGTAAATTAGAGTATTATGATAGTCACAAGTTTGGGCCCTTTATTTAATAGAAAAGACTTAGATATGCTATGACAGATGAAGTGTCAAATCAGTAGACGACAAACCAAGGATGATTTAATTCCTCGAGTCAATTTGAGGGTAATACGAGCTTATTGAACAGGAGAGGTCTTAAAGGATCGACTTAAGGTAAATTGATTTTTCTCTGTAGAAAAAGGCTGATTTAATCTCAGAGGGGATCATGATATCAGTCTACAAAAATATTTACCATCTATTGAAAATTAACAGAGATCAATTATAATTTTTCTAGTAGGAACATGGATCTCTAGGTTGACCAGGGGGCATAATAAGAGAATTAAGAAGAAAGCATGCCAGCTTGATATAAGAAAGCATGCATTCAGTAATAGAGTGAGTTGATTATTTTCTTGGCTATATAAGTTCTAGCGCAAAGGACAGTGTTGTCAGTTGTGATGGCGACTGTTAGACTCGAATTAGCAAGCAATATTAAAGAAATGTGTTAGAGGTATCTGATTATTGCATATGGGTTGGGAATATCATAATTGCATATTGTACAGAAGATCCATAAATTGGTGGAGTTTTTTATAACGTTGTTGATTACTATATATTAGTTACACTATATAGTTAAATAGTGGTCACTATTGTTTGTTAGACCATACAATATTAGTTATATAATTTATGCTCTATGTGTGTATTAGTGTTTCTGGGTATCAATATAATTATAATATACTATTAAAGTTTTGACTAAAACCATAAACTTATTTGAGTGTCGATTTTGTAGTATACAATCAAATTTAGTACCAGTCATACCTAATCGGGTGCTTTGTGGATTCTGCCATCCGACTATGGTGTTTCGTGACCGCTAGTGGGTTCTGACTCAGGGCATCAGTTCTCAATGATACGGGGCGTCGCTTCTGCTCATGTGGGCTTTTTTACGTCCTCTATACAGTTCCTTTATATGGATTTCTTATACTAGAGTCTTCATCCGTTAATAGTACCTTATACCTCATTATGTAATCATCACTGGTAGTCACCCTCTAAGTATCCGTACTTTGTATTGAATATATTGTACTATACTACAGTTATGGTCATACCTCTGTTTTGGGGCGAGCCCTAGTAGCCGCATTTTACTCCTTATTATATATTCAATACTCTATATAATCTTCACTCTTTATATATATATTACTATTAATATTATATATAATAATTCATAATAATATTATATATATAATTATAATCTATATATATATATATATTATATCATATACTCTTCCTTACTTATATATATATAATGTGTAGTGTGTTTTAGTGTCATTAATGTGATATTTTAACTTATCTGTACTTGTTTATAATTGTATATGTCTATTCACTTGGTCAATATGGCTATGCACTGAGCTTATACAGTTTCTTTTGGTGCCCTTTGTTAACTATTACCTATATATACTATATGATATATATATATATATATATACTATATATATATATATATATATATAGTAGTACATAATCACCTAGGCCTCTAATATATCTAACCTCTCATTGTTTACTTTTTCCGGCACTACCGAGCCCGATTGTTAATCTCTATTTACTATTACCTATCCCCTCCTCTTTTTAGAGTCACTTTAGCCCTATGAACTATTTTTTTTCACTCCGTTTTCACTACTCACCTTCTACTCACCTTATACTTATTATTATTCGATGCTAACCTGTTAATAACGTACTGCATGCTATATTAAATCCTTCAGCTTGTCACCTCATACATTATCTCTACACTTTCTATTTTCAATCATACATCAGTAGTATTTGCTGTGTGCTCACACTTCTAACTGTTAGCTCGCACTCATATCAATTCATTGGACGTCACGTCTCTACTGCTTTTCTTTGGTGTTTACTTCGAGAGTACTACACCCTACCTTTTGCTAGGACTCCACTGTACATAATAGTGTGTATTAACTCCTGGACAATTGGTTGTCTTCACACATTGATTGAATTATTTCATGGATTCATCGACACTACTCACTATCTAGTTTTAATTTCTGCGATTATCCTTCTTGTTAACACCACTTAATCGCTAGAGACGAAACTTGATTGTATTATAAGAACAACATTATTCCTCGATTATACTGAACTTACGCTATCGATTAACATCTTGTAACGCATCTTCAAATTTATATAGAAAAAAAAGCAGAATTAATTATGATTTCAGTCAAAGCGTTTTACTTATTAAATATTTTAGTGAATAACATATTCAACTATCCCATACAATATAAACTCTAAATGTCCGTAAATAAAACTTCTATCAAAATAATTTTTTTGAAACACATTTATGTATTATATGAAATTTTTACTATAAAATAATTTTTAATATTATATACGTTATAACGTGAACTCAATGTCAGTTATAGTTAATACCATCATATTACCCAAATGAAAGGTTATTCCAACTGTCCTTTCTCCCTGCACGTTCATAAGTTTGTAGCCTGAGTCTATATTATGTTTTTTTCTTCTCAACATTTTATCTTTATACCGTTCATACAAAACTTCAGCTCAGGCTTCCGCCTCAGCGGCGTCCGCTTTCGCGTTTTTAACCTAATTCCAGGTTTATTGATCACACGACTTATTTGTAGCTACACTCATTGCACTATAAATAGATTTCTCTGTGTACCCTTATTATCCTAACAATATAAGTCTTATCTATCATTATTCATGCACTTAAGAAGGGAGTAGAAAGTTGTGGCTATCACTATAACTCTTTGAGACCTCTGTGAGCACTAATCATTTAATTAAGGCTATTTGGATCGTTAGATACATTGAGGAGGTATTCCGTAAGATATACAACTGGTTTCGCGCAATATACAAGGAGGTAGCCGGTCGATTTACCTTAGTTTTTCATAATTTTACTGGTGTGACGAGATCTTTTTTATCATTTGCAGTCTTTTTTTCTTAGTACTCCCGGTTTTTTACTTATATATAGAGCATATCCATCTGTTAGGCATTCTGGCTGATTCTGATTCCGTACTATACAAATCGCGCGCGCTGACATACATTCGTTCTGGGTAAGTAGACTTACGCACTTACTATTTATTTTCTTTTACAATGGTATTAAGAAAGGTTTATTGAGTAATGACTTTGAAAATTAGGGTGATCAATTAGAGCAGATCTATTTACAGTACACGTACCTCAATTATCTTCTTTTTTAATATAAAAATTGCAGCACATCTTATCTACAATATATAAGGATAATGTAATAAACAATAGAACCAAAAAATGACTGACATGTCTATTAGAGAAAAAAAGTCACAGCTCTCTTACTTTCAAAGTTTATAAATACATATTTTACTTAAGACTCTTTATTTGGTAATAAGTATGACGTCAAGAATAATGGTCTTCAAAACCACGCCAATTTTTATTAATAAATTCAACATGGATGTACTAGCTTAAATATAAGTAATAATGAAAAATAAAAAAAATTAAAATGAACTGCATCATTTTAAGGAAAAGAGTTACGTTTTTATCTTATTAAAATAAAAAAATTAAAATTCACAGGATAGACTCAATAAAATATTATACCGGGTAATATATATAAAAAAACAATAAATAAAATTAGCTTTTATGAAAAAAAAATTAAGGTATACTTACATACGCTCAATAAGTTATAAAATTTTTCATATAGCTATATATATATAACCTTTTCTTAATATATATTATATATATTATTTATTATATAGTATATATATATATATACTATATAAATAATATATATATATTTATTATATATAGATTATATATTATTATATTTTATATTAGCATATTATATATAATATGATATTCTATATATTATTATTACATATATATTATAATATTATTTATTATATAAAAATCATAATAGGCCTTATGTTTCGTTTTAAGTACTATCTAGTTATTCATGATATTATAGTATCAATGATTTGTAGAAGCAGCATCATACATGATTTCTCTAATTTTATATAGGCCTATTTTATATAACATAGATAATAATATAACTTGAACTAATAGATGGCACCTTTAAATGAGAACTCCGTAAGACCTGGATGGATCAAAGATGAAAAGTCTCATAGGTCAGTTTTTTAATACTTCTCTAAACTTTTTGGATTGGAGTGAAAGCAAATAAATTTTTTTCTTTACTATTTGGTATTCAAACATGCAGTTTGCTGCCGCATTTCTTGCATCTATTTTTTCATCATGCTATTTATTCATCATTTTTGTGTTAAGGAATCGGAGTCGACTAGTGTATTTATTATAAAAATCGGTGTCTTGCGTACGGGACCTATTGCATTTTCTGAATGCTCGCTTAAATCAAGTTTATCTTATAATAACCTCAGCCGTTTCTGCTATACTTAAGCCTTCTTAACTGATCTCTCTTCTTGAATCATGTATTCATATTATCGGTATAATTAACCGTAAATAGTCTTCCCGTTATTTAAATATAAATTATCATATATGTTCATTGAATATTGAGTTACTTATACCATATATAATTCATAATGCTTTGGCCCTATGTCCATCTTTATGAGTTCGAGGTAGTTAATTTCAACATAATATAATGCTAGTTATATATTTATATAGCGTGAGGTAGTCGAGGCTATATTATATATATTATACTATATTATATTCATTACGGCATTCAGGTGGGATTGAAACGTGAGACCACTTATTTAGAGTTATGATAACTTTTTATATTCTATGTATATAATCATGTAGGCCTTCTGAATAAGTAGTGTTCTATATAACTTACGTTAAAGCACACAAAAAAAATATAATTGTATAAATTTATATAAATAATATAATTAGTTTTTATAATAAGCTTAAATTAAGAACTTAACATACTTCATATCATCTATACTTGGAGGGGTGATAATCGGTATAGTCCTACCACATTAAGGGTGAATTGGGCCATCTGTTTAAATTCCTCTATTTAAGCAGCAATTTTCAACCTTATATTTTTATTTTTTAGCTAAAAAATAAGCGTAAATATTTAATTCAATGTTATTTATAAATTTAGGTAATATATGATAATAAATTAATGTCTAAATAAATGATATCAATAATAAAATATAGAATTCAAATTAATGTTAGTGTGTGCCGCAATTTCACCCCTCTATTGGGATTCCTAATGATGAAATAGATCTTATTTTCCACAATCAAATTTTTTAATATTCATTTTATATCAAACCTTTATATTACAAAGTTTTTTTACTTATAATTATATATTGATAAACTATTTATTATATCTTTATATAATATTAGCTTATCATAATCGAAAATAAAAAATTGTAATAATTAAATACTAAATAAAATATACATATAAAGTAATATCAACAATGTGATGGCCCGATTCACTAACCCCATTACCATCAATTTACATTATGTCAGGTATAAGTGAAATCCAGGCCAATGATTTAGCTCCCATGATTTTAGCAACACGAGTTAACCTGTATTTGGAATAAAAATTTACTTTTAACCTAAGTATATTAAAGCTAATAAATATACTACTCAATCCTAGTATACACTTGAATAAAAAATATATTTATAATAATATCCATCACTAATTTTTTATCATTTTATCGACAAAAGTTAAAAAAAATAAAACTTACATTTTTATCCTCAAAAGTCAAGAAATAGGCTGAGTTTTGAACCTTAAAGTTATATAACATTATATCAACAATTATAATTTATTTGTTTTAAATATAAAAAAATATATTAATAATAATTATAATATTATTTATATTTAAATAAAACTTGTAGTAGCTACTGCATGGCTATTGAATGAAGAAATTAAATAATAAATACTTTTTTTTATATTTTTATTTCATTTTATTTACTAATGTGAGACCTATATTACTCCATAACTCATCCCTTTAAATAAGCAGCAGACTCATCACGGTCACTACTACACCGCCCAATGCGCTAATTAACTATATAATTATAATATATATTATTTATATTCATTACATGAACTATAGTGAGTTAATTGTTGAGAACTAAATACCTATAATTACTGATTCATTGTTAAAATACTGTCTTAAAAAACTTAATTAATACAGTAATACTAACTATTTAATTTACATTAAATAATGGTTTCAAGAAAAATTTATTCAATATCAAGCTTTAATAGGTATTTTCAAGTATTTAATCATTATATGTAGCCTCTATAATTTTTATATTTATATACATAGAAAATTTTAAAAATATTTTATTTATATTTTATTACTATATACATATTCAAAGTTTTTAAAATATCGCTAGTTTTCTTCATTTTATATTATAAGATAAAAATAAGTATCTAAATTTTTTTTTCCTTTCTCTCAATGGTATTTTAATATGCAATTTCATTGATTCATATTTTTTGTATAATTACTCAATAAATTTAATATTATACCAATTTATCAAATCAATTTCTGTATAATTTATTGTATATAAGAATATCTATCATCACTCATCTACGCGTATATATCATATATATAATATATATATTCCTCATTTCTATTTACATATTTTTATTTATATATTATATATTATATTAACATTAATATAATATATTTTTTTTATATATATTATACCTATTATATACTATTTTATAATTAATATATATTATACTTATCTTAAATTATCATCGATACAGTACTATTCTATCATTATATTTACTTCTCCTGTCTTTCGTTTCATAAGTTTTTTTTGGCTTCCGTGGCACAGGGACTGTTGCTTATGTTGAGTAATAGGTCATATTATTAGCATTATACTTATATTCTTCTTTGGCTTATTATTCATTTGAAATATATTTATAGATAGGTTTCTATTTCAACTGTCTTAGTCTCCGTTTCGATGGAGCGGAGTCAGACCTGTAGGCTAACCTTAACTTTCAGGTATATACTTCTAGTCTGCTTGTTCCGACTTTCCCTCTTTAATTAACGACTCTTATATCCCGACACCTTTATCTTTAGATGTTTCCACTGTTCATGTTCCAGGTTTTTCCCTGTAAAAATTCCGAATGGGCTATATATTATCTCAGGTATTAAGCACTCACTAAAAAAAATAATATAATGTAATCATTCTAAATAATATAATAAGTTTTTTCATTAAGTTTCTTAACATTAAAGACTCATTCCATCATCACCTGACCTTAGTGAGGGGTGAATCGGACACTACAATTACTACGTTTATAATTCTACTCTTTTATCGTATTATATTATTAAATTCAATTTTTATATATTTATTAATTTTACATTTAATTTAATAATTATTTATCAATATTTAAAATAATAAATAAGTATATAAATATAAATGTCAAACATGATACACTATAAATAATAGAATAAAACTAATAAGGATGGTCCTGATTCCACCCCTACTATCTCTCGCTACAAAAGAGTATCCATGTTTTATCATACTACTTATATTTTTGATATTTCCGTCATTATTATTATCATTATAAAATTTCAATTTTTTCATTTTAATTTTTAAACTTTAATACAAAAGTATACTTAATTATATTTATTTATATTTAAATTAATATTAATTATCCAGTATCATAAATATTGTCAATAATACGATATAATTAACGCAGAAGAGACTATTCGGTATAGTCTCCAGATATCTAACCCCTTTCATCAATATTTTTTATGGCTAGGATTACGGTGAAGGCACCAAGTTAGGTTATATACCTACTACGTGATTTTGCCCAAACTCATACTAGTATTTGATTACTAAAAAATAATTTATCATTACTTTATGCAAGTATTATAAGCTAATCTATACTCGTATACCTGATGTATACACTGAAAAAATAATAAAATATTAAAAATCCATTATACCACTAACGTGTATCTGTCTATATTTCTTCATTTATAATAAGTTAAAAATAAAAATTTCAAAAGTGAAAATCTATTGAAGGGCATTTTGTATCCTAATAAATTTATATTAATATATTTTTATTAAAAATATAACACTTTCCTTAGTAAATACATTAAAAATAATGATCTAAATAAAACTTGACTAGTATACTATATATATATTTATATTTCTTATATTTATATTATTTTATATTATAGTATTTTATATTTTATATATATACTATACTACATAGTATTATATGCGGTGGGGTTGACCTTATATTCATTATTTCAATATGAGGGATCGACAAGAGTATATAATATTATGTGAGTTTTGTTGAGATATATCACTTCGTATGTTGAGTTTTGAGGCACAGGGGTTGTACTTACCAGGAGCCTTTTATATACCATCTCCTACTAAAAAAGCCAGGCCCATGATCCTCGATTACCGGAGCCTAGTTGCTTCCACTGTCCCGTACCTGTTTTTTAACGCATTTTTTCCCCCTATCGCTCTTCGGCCCAGATTCTATAGACTCATGATATAGATGATAAATTAATATTTTTCATAATAAATTGTCTCTCTTGATTATAGAGAGCAGTTTCATTTTATATATTTTATTTACTATTTAGATAGTGATTTTGACTGTTCTGTGATATTTCGGCCCATCCACTATTTCGACATAGATTACTGTGTTTCTTTAGACATATAATATTAGTATCATGTTTTTGATGAATATAATCTCTCTAGTCCTTCTAACGATATGTATTTATACGGCGGATTTTTCTTCTTGCATTACCATTTAGACAGTATCCTCTATATTTATATATTCATTATATATATATTATTTATATCTATATATTATTATATATAATACTATATTATATATTATATATTATATAACATTATACCATATATATAATTAATCATTATACCCGTTAAAACTGAGGGCAATATTCGGTTTCTCATAGTGGGCAATTCGTGATACCTATGTGGTGGCAATTACGGTCCAGTGGCTCAAATAGCCTACACCGATGTAAAATACATATATTACTTAAAAAGATGTAGAATAATGTTTTCTTATGGTTCTTTAGGTATTTAATTTTTTATGAAAACCTTTAATTTTTTAAGTCCTCATTAATTTTTGTGTATATTTTTTTTTTTTTATTCTGAGGATCTACATAAAATACGGTGTAAAATTTTTAAGGCTTATATTTGTCACCTTAAGTAAATATCATAAACAGGTCAAAATATATTACATGTTATATCTATTATATACCTACTATTAATTTAGTAGTACTCTACTTTATTTAAAGACACATTATAAAGTAACTTAAATAAATAGTTCATCAACCTTAATTGGTCAATCGTTCATGGCTAGTCAATCCTTTATATACATAGTAGCAAGAGATATCACTTACATATGTTATTAATCTATCAAAAATTTCAGTATAACATAATGGGGCAATTACGGTTCCCAGAGTTTATCACAAAAATTTGCGTGGGGCAATTTGGTCCATACCATATTGAAATCATCATTAAATTAAATTTATTTTTATATCTTATAATACTCTTTTACAAAAAAGATGTCCGAAATATAATGTTAAATAATATAACAATTTTTAACCACTTTTAACAGGCAAGATAGTATGATAGGTTATAAATTATCTAGATTTTTTATCAACATATATAGGTCTAATTAAGCTTGTACATCTTTTTTCATCTACAGCAAGATGGTTCACACTTACCAGACTATATTATATAGCAAAAGTAAACAAAGGCATGGGATTAATATACAAAGGGATTATATATCTCTGCTGATTGATTGTTGCCTAGACCCTTAAGCTCTCAAGTTTTCGTTTCTTATATAGCAATTTGTGATTCTTACGAATATCCAGTATATTAATATGATGCACCTAAAACGCTCGAGTTAATTGCTACTAAATTCGTTTATTATTATACATGTCACAGCGTTATGGTCAGTTCGATTTATATTTGGTCTAAACAGTACGCAAAATCGTATAAAATAGAAACGATTTATCACCTAAACTCGTAAAGATTAATTTCCTATAATTCTGCATTAATACAATATAAAATAAAAATAGATATTATAGGCATATCTCTTACAGAATTCATTTTTTACATTACAGTTCGCTTTTATGTTACAAATACATGCTCGCTAAAATCCGTAAAAAAATATGCTATCACCAAACGTTAAAAAGAAATTTCTCCATTATAATTTCTTGTGTATATATAGAATGTATCCAAAAGTAATTAAGGTAAATTACTCCTCTACGTTATAATATATCATATATTTATTTTCTATATATATTTTCATTTTTTTATACTATTTATATTATATATTTATATTTTATCTATATTATTTCTATTTATATTATTATTTATTATATTTTATTTCTTTATTCATATTATTCTTATATTTGTTTTTATTATATACATATATATTTTACTATTATATTATATTTATTTTATTTTTTCAGTATATTTTACTTATCTTTTATTATCTATATTATATATTTTTATATATATCTATATATATTTTATATTCTATTTTTTATTATTATATCTATATATATACTATTTATTATATTTTTATATATCTCTCTCTTATATATATATTCTTATATTATATATATATTCATATTATTTTATATTATATATTCTTATTCTTATCTATTATTCTACGTATATATTTTTTATATTCATTTTTATTATTTTTTTTATATTTCTATTTATTTTTTATATTTATATATATATATTATTATTTTATTATATATTTATATTTTATTATTATATATATATATATACTGTCTATATATATATTTATTATTATTCTTAGTTATTATTATTATCTTTGATAGTTTATATATATATTTTATTTCATCATATATATTATTATTTTCTTTTTAGTTTTTATTATTTATAATATTATATTTTTCAATTCTTGGGGTTGGTATGAAGAGCCGTGGCTCCTTAGTCTTTTGGGCCTATGGTACTTTTTTAGTGAAAGGTGTATTTTGTCTTTGGCTGTTTTGTTTTCCCTGATGGACACAGGAGTTTTATTTTTTTTTATCTTTTCGCTTCTGATCTACTTTTCTTCATCCACCGGCGCCTTATTTTGGCGTTCGTAGGCTTTGTATTTGAATTTCATTGTTTTTATATCTAAGGCTAGCCTTTGCTCGAGCTCAATGTCATTCAATACCTATAGCGTTTCTGCCAGGTATGGCATCTTTCAGGCTAGTTTCTGTTTCTGTTTTTCATGAGTCTTAGTCATTTCGGTTTAGGGACTTTCTATCATAGCAGGAGGCTCGGCATAGGGGGTTATCACCTGGATTCATTAATTTTTTATTTCCATTTTTTTTTGTTCGTTTATATTTTTGGAATTCACTTGCTAAATTTATCTTCCATTCATCGTTTTTTTTTTCTCTTCTATTTTTTTTTTTTTTTTTTTCACTTTTTTCTTTTTTTTTTTTGCCCCTATTATATCCTTCTACGTTTTTTTTCCAGCTTTTGTCCTGACAGTTTTATTTTGAGGTCCGTCTTTTTTGGGCCAGGCCACGAGACTTCCGTTTTTTTCCCGTACCGTTCCGTACTCCCGTTTTTTTATTTCCTCTTTCAATTAAGTTTTTTCTTTCCGCTTTTTTTTACACTATTTTCTCGTTTTCCCGCATCTTATCGTACACTCGGTTAACGACTTTACAAGCATTTTCCATTAAAAAAATATTTTCTGAATTTTAATTATACCCTGTAAATACGCCCACTATTTTCGCCACTTATTCATTCTTCATTATACTTTTTTATTATTATGTCTTTTTACGTTTTTCCTTCTTCTTATTTTATTCTTCTTTTCATTCATTCTTCATTTTATTTATTCTTACTTGATTTCTTCGCTCTTATTCTTCTTACATTCTTTACTTACTTTCTTATTATTCTTAATTATTCTTTTTTTACTTATTTTTTATTATTCTTTCTTATTATTCTTCTTACTTCATTCTTCTTCTTACTTATTACTTTTCTTTTCTTATTCTGTTGTTTCCCCACAAAAATGTTTTGTACACTTTTAATAACCACCTTTTCAACCTTCTTTTGTTTTATTTTTTCGCTGTAAGGAAAAACCGATGAACATTTGGTCTTGAGTAACCTACCTGGCCATGAGCATATTTTTTGTTTGTTCCTTTCGCTGTTTGCTTTGGGTGAGTCGAAAAATGATTCATGAATCATTAACCTCCTTTTTTAGAGTTCCTCGCTGCAGTAAGGTTGTGGCTTTTGGAGTAAAGTTTTAGCTATTTCCGCACTTTTCAACTTTTGTTTCAATTGGGCCATTCTTCACTCGAGGTTTAAGATTCTTAGCTCTCTCTTAAACTCTCTTTGTCTTCGATTTTTAATTTTGTTGTCGTTTTTTATGTTATTTTGCGCTCGATATTAAACTTCAGCCTCGTAAATTTTCCAGTGTTTCTTGAAGAGTATGGAGGAGTTGTTAAGCGTTATATTTGGTGGAGTATTAGAAGTTGGGGTAGCGACTTTGAATTTATCTTCCTCCCCTTAATAAGGTATATCTGATTTAAATTCAGTCACTCTAGAGGAATCAACACTTTGTCAGGCTATAAAACTAGTTTAGACAATAGCAAATTAATAAAAGGGGGAATTGGTTTTCTTCTTTATTTACAATGACAAGAAAATATTAATTTTGGCATTTGAGTGTTTTACAGTTTATTTTTATTCAATTATTAAATAGTATTTAAATTTATTATTTTCATTTTACAGTAGGTTCAATGTTATTATTTCATTTTTAATTGATTTGTGTATTTAATAGATAGAAGTTTTGGTGTTGGAGCCTACACTTTTCCATCCCTTTTCTGTTTAGCCCCTCTAGGCAGACTCCCCGATACAAATGAAATTTGACCTGCTCTCTCGGGGTCCTATGAGATGCCACATCAACTTCGCGCTCTGAATGGATAATTTTTATGTTTTAAAAAAGTTTAACTACAGCTTACATGTACATATTATAGTAAAGATAATTTTGGAGGTTATATTATATATATATATATATATATCATTACATATATATATATATATAGTAATCTTAAGTATATATATATATATATATATTTATATTATATATATATATCTAATATTTTATATATATATATATATAT
>JABUQX010108674.1:0-15000 GCA_015478945.1 Trachelipus rathkii | reverse complement strand
GTATTATAGCTGTAACGGAAAAGTTGATGATATCTCTAATGTATAATATATTATATATATATAAGTATTATAGAGGATATATTAAAGAAATAATTATATATGATATATACAGGTGATAGTATAGGGTATATAGTATAATATATATAAATATTAATTATAATCCGTGATATTATTATTGAATAAGTAAGTTTATTATTAGAAAGTATATATGATATATATATATAAGAAGTTTAATATAACTTATATAATAATATAATGTTAATATAATATTATAATACATATATATGAGTTATTAGAATTATATATTATTTAATAGTATATATATATATTAGTTAATGTATAATATATATATATAGTATGATTAGTAGTTAATATACCATATATGAATAATAATCTAGTACAGGTTGAGAATTATTAATTATATATTATATATAAATAATTCCAGTGTTTTGGTGGAAATTGAATATATAAAATTTTATTTTATCATAGAATATAATTTCGCTACAAAGCGAGTGATCGCGAATATTTTTGCGATTCGCTTTTGGCAAAGCACAGATTAATATTAATAGCATATAGGCTCGGTATGAGGATGCTCATAAATACCTTTCGCACTAATAAATGTCCTCTTAGTGGTTTGATTGTCAATATTATTACTGGTTATATTAGGTATTCATATTTATATATTATTATATCTATATTATTTTAAGAATATATTATATATTATATTACTATAGCTATGAGTAGTAATATTATAAACGAATATAAACATTTATTTATAAATTCATATTTGCTCCAGAGTTTATATTTATTTTATAATATATTTTAATTTTTTTTTTAAACTATGATAGATATATATATTAGTATATAACTTATATCTATATATTATATATATTATATATATATAGTACACAAGGCGTGTTATGTTTATGTATATATCTTATATATATATTATATATATATTATATATATATTATAATTTATATATATATATATATAGTATAATATAGTTATATATATATTATGAATATATATATTATTATTAAATATATATATATATATAATATATATATTATATATAATAATATATATATATATAGTATATATAATGATATAAATATATATATAATATATATTATATATATATATATATATATATATTATATATTATACCATATATATATATTGATTATAATATATATATATATATATATATATATATAAATATTTATATTATATATTATAGTATATATAGGTTGATAGTATATAGTTAACTATATATATATGTTGAGTATATATATAATATAGTATATATATAATATTATAAGTATATATGCACACTATTATAATATATTTATAATATATATATATTATTATATAAATATAATCATATATATATATATAACCGCATAATTATTATATTATTATATATATATATAATATAGTATATACTATATAATATATATATTAATTTATATATTATATATATATATGATATATATAATACATACATATACTCATGAGATGTAAAGTGCACTATAAATGTACTATGATATATTATATATATATATATATATATATATATAAATTATATATATATATATATATATATATATATATATATATATTATAAATATATTATAAATATATATATAATATATTATATATATACTATATATATGATAGTATATATATATATATAGGTATAATAAATATGGTATATATATATAGTAGTATATATATATTATAATTAAGGAGATGCCACCGGGGAGAGGTTCTTTTGTCGTCGCGGTCGTACGACGAGAATGAAAAATTTTAATTCCGCTGGAGAATGAAATTTTTTGCATTTATCCGTACCATGTAAATTATTATATATATTATATTCATCTGAGAAATATATATCCACTTTAAACTATATATGTAATATATATATATATATATATATATTATATCTACTATATCGTAGTAGTAGTATATATATGATATAAGTATAGTATTATTAAAACGACAATTAGTTATGAGAGTATGGAGTGTATATGATAATATAATAGTTATATATTAGTGTATATAACTTTATATAGATATATAATTGTTATTATATAATATATTAATATTATTTGTATAGTCCTTATCAGTATATTATATATAGTATGAGTATTATAGGCGCCTATTCTATTATAATTATATTGTATGATAGTATGATATCCATGTATTATATGTATGTATATTAGTTATAGTCTAGTAGATGACGCTATGATCGTATGCGGAGTCAGTGAATATATTTAATGTGCTATATAGTACGGTAGTATGATTAGGGATTATATAATGATATAGTCATCTTATATATATTGGTAACCGTAGTAGTGGATTATATATAGTAGTTAGTGGTTATTTCTATATTAAGGATTGAGCTCTCATATCGAGTGTCAGATTGATCGATGCATCTTCTAAGTCCGGATCCAATGTAGTTAACTACCTAAATAAAGTTACACTCCTTGAAGACTGGCTAAACACGTGCACAGGTGTGAAACTATATGATGAAATGATAAAAAAGTTAGTTGAATTATTAAATTTAAACTGCTGTAATAAAAGCGCATTGTTTAAAAAGGAACAGGATCATTCTGCTAAATGGGTGTGGGGAGCGAGAGGGTAGAAGCGACAGACAATAGGAAGCTGGAGAATAACATCACTCTTTCTTGAGATTAATCGTTGCTCATGTAGGGTAGCTTGCTTTAGTGTTGAGACAAAAAATTCGTCAAAGAAACTAAGTTTGTTGATATTAAAAACATATAATTCAAAACAAGACGAAATCATAATTAGAAAAAATGGAAGTTATTAATGTAGAAGCAGCAGTGAAAGAAAACAACATGAATCAAATGCTAGTTGCAATACTATTGGTCGCAATTTAATATTTTGGCAGAGCACCACTTATGTAGGACTGAAGATATAGGATGCTTGATTCCAGGCCTAGGTTATGGTGGATAGAGAAGAGATTATCTTTTGTTAATCCTGATTCTTTTACCTGAATTTAAGCTAATGGAATTAGTTTTCTGGCCTAGATGCCACCGTTCAAGTGGTGGATTTAGCGAGAGAATGTTTAACGATCAAGCGGAAGTAGTTTGTATTAAAGTATAAGGAATTCGTCTTTCGTTCATTCAATCATTAGCTGAGTCTGTCTCCTGTTTGCTTCATTCATCAATTTTAAGAGCATTTTCATTTTAATAATATTTAGAGAATGGTGGTTACCGTAAATAGCTATGCTATGAGATCTCTAATATAACTTCGTTCAACCTGTGAGCTCGTGTGTTTAACAATATAGATTGTGTCAAATTTTTCTCGAAAAAAAAAATTCTTTTCTGGATCTCTATATAGTACGATAACAAGCTGGTCAGTGCACTTTATGATATTATTATAATATATTACTGTTTTATAATATATATATATATATATGGTATATAATATATATATATAGTAGTATAACTATTATATATAATAGTATATATATATATATAATAGTATATAATAATATGATATGTATAATTATATTGTATATATATTTGTATATAAAGTATGTTATAATAGTTATATAATATATATATATTCACCTATATTTATATATATGCACGTTTTATTTTCTCTGAATATAAAATATAAGATTAGATAGCTTCGGTATAGTATATATAGTATATATATATATTATAAGATATATTGATATAAGGTTTGAACGTATAGTAGTAATAAGTATATATAACGTATAATTATTATAATATACTTTTGATATATAATATTTATATATTTAAAATATATATAGTATATATCATATATTATATAGTATACAATAACCAATATAGGGTATAGTATTATAGTATTATAATATATATAGTATTATTTTTACTAGTAGTATATATATAGTAATAATAGTATGTTTACACTCACTCAGATGATATAAATAACAGTATAAAAAGATATTTCAGTAAATATATTATATACTATATATATAATTTATTATATTATATAATTATTGTATAGTCATAGTATATATATTATATAGTATATAGTAGTATATATATTTTTTTTAATATATATATATATGTAATAATAATATATATATATATATATATATATTATATTATTACTAATACTATCTAGTATGATATTTATAATATATATATATATATAATATGATAAGTGTATATAAATATATCTATATAATATATAATATATATATATACTTATGCTATATGTTTAATAATATAGGCTATATTGTATATACTATATTATTTATATATATAGGCGCTTATATATCGGTATATATAGGATATATTATATATAAGATAATGATAGGGTTTAAAAATCCATATTATATTATATGTAAAAGTATTATAGTAGTAGTATTATTTAGTATTTAGTATATATATGAGTAGTACTTATTTTATTAAGAGAAAAATAGTATATTGTATATAGTATATATATTATATTCTATAGTATTAGTTTTCAAATGTTGGTTTTTTTTGAAACTTAAAAGCTCACTAATAATTTAAAGATTCAAGGATATAGTATTATAATTGTTAGGTTTAGTCTTTTGGGGTCCTGATATAGCATGTAGTTTAAAAGTGTCTTATACCAATTTTCATTTACCTATGTTCTTGCACCTTCGCATTTTTAAAAGCTAAGATTTTAATCAAAAGTGCTTTTTTTTTTGTTAAGGGTAGTCATTTTGGATATCAAAAGCCATTTTCTCAAAGTTGTTTATCAAAATATTTAGTTCAATTTAGTAAATGGTGTCATAGAGTGTATTTGTATTTATGTATATATTGACTGTTGGTTATAATATTAGTTTATTAGTTTGACTTAATATTAACCTAACAAAACAAAAAAAAAATAATAAGTTTTTTTACACTTTTTGTATGAATCAGTTCTTCAAAATAAATTGATTTCATTAAATGTCTCAATTACTTGTACTTTCAATGAATTAATACCTTTTTATTTTTACAAAAAGCTACCTTTAAAAAATATAGGTCGTCTGTCGGCCGGAGAAAAGCCGCGAAGACTAGTGGGTCTCCTACCGGAGTAGAGAATTGCTTTTAAACAGGGCGCGGTGCCGCTGAGGCCAGATATCCAGTCGCACTCCCTACAATGATAGGTGATATATTATATAGTTACTATTATATTATAGTATTATGTGCATATTGTAAACTCGAAATATATTAGGCGTATATATATATCTAGATATATATATATATATATATATATATATAATATTATGTATATTATATATGTATATATAGTGTATAATATATGTATATATAGTATATATGAAATATATATTTATACGTATATATATATATATATGTATGAGTTATATATATATATATATAGTATAATAACTAATATACATATATATATATATATATATAGTATATATATATATTAGTATTATAGAGTATATATATATATAATGATATATATATATATATACGATATATATATTAGCCTATTATACTATATTATATATATATATATATATATATATAATATATATGAGGTTATATATATTGATTTGACCTTAAATTATATATTATTATCACTATATATATAGGTATATATATATATTAATATATATATATATATATATAAATTATATATATAGTAATATATATATATCTATATAATACTATATATATTATATATAATACTATAATATATATATATTAATATATTTAATTATATATATATATCAGAAAATTTTTAAAGCTTTTAACTCATCCTCACAGAATAAACAATCAAATTAACGGTAAATAACTCCTTTTCTACTGTGATCTTCACTGTGCAAAGTATTCGTTAATGACCTTCTCTTCTCTTAACTTCCAAACTTTGAGAAATTTATGTCATCTTTTCATGAGACGAAAATGGGGTCGACTTCGTGTAATTTAATTTTTTTTGCTACATGAATATGTTACTTTTCATGTCTAGCTGTTTTATATCTAGGATGTACCGATTCTATCATTATGGTAGTTCAAATTTATGAGATTCTAATCTAATTTTTGGTCTATCTTTCTAATCTCACTATGTATAAAGTCTATCTATCTATCTTATCTATCTTATCTATTCTATCTATCTATCTATCTAGATCTATCTATCTATCTATCTATCTATACTATCTATCTATCTATCTATCTATCTAATGCTATCTGTCTAGTTTGTATCTATCTATCTTTCCTGTCTATCTATCTATCTATCTATCTATCTATCTATCTTATACTATCATATCGTAATTCTATCTATCTATCTATCTATCTATCTATCTATCTATGCTATCTATCTATCTATCTATCTATCTGTTTAAATTTAATTATTTATCTATATAATATCAATGCTGACATATTCTAATGCTATCTATCTATCTATCTATCTATCTATCTATCTATCTATCCTATCTATCTCATCTATCTATCTATCTGTCTGATCTAATCGACATTGAGCAAAATATATATATAATATAGTATATATATATTATATATATACTACTATATAATATAGTATATATATATATAGTATATATAGTATATTATAGTTATATATATATATATAAATACATACATTAAATATATAATATTTTTTTTTTACAGTTATCACCAACCGCTGTCACCGGGCAGAGCCCATATTCAAGGAGGGGGTGTTATAAATAAACAAAACTTCAAGCTAACGCAAATTACGCCGCAGATGGGCGACAGACGCGGGCCTTAACAGTGAGGGGATTTAAATTGAGTAGGAAACACAGACGATGAGAGAATTCCACAGAAACAAGTGCAGGAAAGAAGGAAGGCACCGCAGCGAAACTATTTGGAACCCTGGAGTGCCTATATCACACAATACTCACATGTGCTGAGCACAGCACCCCTTGTGCTATCGAGGGCGTCTTAAAGGTGGTGGCATCGCGAGTGGAAAGTTCCCTTGAGCACTTGTCGCTACGCGTACCTATAGAAAGCGATAAAGCAACGCAACATTCGCGCCGCAAGAGATTAGAGGGTCAAGTGAACTAGAAAGAAAACGGACAGTTAAATAAAGTCTTTTTTTGCCTTTGGACTCGACTCATCCCAAAGCCGGAGTGAAACCTGACCCCCCAGAATGAGAGCGAGTACCTGCCATCAAGTGGCGGATGAGGACCTTGTATAACTGGAGTAACTGTGAAGAGGCAAAAAAGTGTCTCGCAGTCTAAAACAGAACTCCCAGAGTTCTTTGAGGCCGCCTTAGCAACCGCTGTGTGTGAGGTTTCCCAAGACATTTTTTCTTTGTTTATGTTAAGGCCAAGGATGTTTATATTGTCGACGGGAGAGACGAGAGAACCGTCGAAACGAGATAGGAAAGTCCTAAAGAAGGTGTCTAGAGAGGGAGATTTGACGAAGTTGAGGTTTTGTAAAGAATGTGAATTCACAAGGTCAGTACGACCCCAACCCGGAAAATTCTATCCAGATCGCGCGAGAATAGAAAATCGGAAAGATTAAAGAACGAGGAGGCCAATTCTACGAAGTAAAAAGAGGGAGCAGAATTGAAATGAGTTGAAGAATGTAAGGTCAAGGTCGAGTCCGGCATATGAGTGAATAGAGTTGGATTGTGCAGGTGAGAAGATCCATTAATGAAAAGTAGGAATAAAGTAGGCGATAAGACAGAACCCTGAAGGAACACCACTATTGACAGAAAAGGAAGTAAGAAGTCGCCCCATCAACAACAGCCGATATTGAGCGATTTGAAGAAAACTAAGCATAAGTAATGCAAAGAGAAGTGAGGAAACCCAAGGAGGGGCCAGCTTGGAGAGCGTGACGCGTTGCAATACCGGTCATATGCTTTGGATATGTCAAAGCCGCACCGCGCAAGTCTCCCCGTAGTTCCTAAGGGCGGAAACATAAATCGGTTAAATAGGAAAGTATATACCCAGTTGACCGCCTCGAACGGCCGAAAGCCGTACTGGGCGATCGAAAGAAAAGAGATGAGATTTCCAGATGGTCTAAGAAGTGAGAAGTGAGAGAAGGGTTTCAAAGATCTTAAGATAGAATAAAGGTGAGAGCTATAGGGCGATAGTTAGAAGGATCAGAGCGGCTTCCTTTTTTCGGAATAGGCTGGACATGTGCGTGCTTCCAACACTGAAGGAAAGGTTAGTAATGAGCCATAGAGAATATAGTTGAACGATGGGCGGGGTCAGCACGTAAGCACATTCCCTCAAAACACGGAGGGGGGGGAATAAAAACCCCCCCCCCCCCCAAGCCCCCCCCCCCCCCTTTCGGGGGGAAAAAAAAAAAGCCCACCCCCAACACTCCCTCAAAACTCGGGGAGGAATGACATCCGGGCCACCCGCCTTCCTAACGTTCAATAGATCTTAGGAGCCCATGGCACCCGATCAAATGTAACCACAGGCAAAGACATAGGACACCTGAGAGGAGAAGGTGGGGGAGGAGGAAGCCAGAATCGTCAAGGGTTTGAGTTAGAGGAAAATAGGAGGACCGAAGAGATTGGCCTTTTCAGTTGGAGAGTTTAGCAACAGAGCCATCAGATTCGAATAAGAGGAGGAAAGGCAGATTTTACAGAAGTTGTTAGAGATGTTTTGGCAAGTAGGCCAGAAAGATTTATCAAGTTAGGAGAACCAAGGAGGTTCAGCAGCACCCTTCGTTGAATTGAAAGCCCGCTTTGCTTCGTCGAAAGAGTATCCCTGCAAACGACTTTCCTACCGCTGTAATATAGTATGTACTACTCGAGTATATATGTCCTACTATATATATATATTAATATATACCGATTATATATATATATATATCACTATAGTAGTAGTATATGAAAG
This sequence comes from Trachelipus rathkii, assembly GCA_015478945.1. Taxonomy (NCBI): domain Eukaryota; kingdom Metazoa; phylum Arthropoda; class Malacostraca; order Isopoda; family Trachelipodidae; genus Trachelipus; species Trachelipus rathkii. The sequence continues at coordinate 6,170 of JABUQX010108674.1, read as the reverse complement.
CTTTTATCAACGTGCATATTTATTGTCGTAACCTTATACCCTGCCTAAATTGAAACTGACATTTGCGGAGTGAAAATCACCAAAAAATATAAAATTATAATTGACATAGAAATCTCACTTATGTTGAAAAGCAAGACCTGCATTTTATATAATATATATTATATATCCTATATAATATATATATAGTATAAACTATTATTATATAATATATATATACATTATTATAAGTATATATAGATATATATAATAGTATATATATATCTGAATATATATATAATAGAGATATATATATATAGTATATTATATAAATATATATAGATTCTATTATATAGTATATATATATTTAATATTATATTAATACTATAATATAATATGTATAATATATATATATATATATAAGTATATGTAATATATATAATAGTTATATATAATAATATATTTAAATATATATATATATATATATATTAATATATATAATATATAATTAGTATAATATTATATATATATATTATATATATAGCATTATATAATATATAGATAGTATATGTATAGTATATCTAATATATATATATATATACATAATAAATATATATATATATATTATATATATAATATACTCACGATATATATATAATCACATATATATATTATATATAATCTATACTATATATATATAGTATATATGATATATAATCATAATATATCAGGGGCGTATAACACTAGGGTGGGCAGGGTAGGTAGCTCCTACCCAAAATTTTTTTTTGAGCCTTTTTAATAAAATAATTTAAGTGGTAAAGTAAAATAAATTATTAGAATTTATATATGAAAGTGTACAAAAAGAAACTGATTTATAAAATAAATTTAAAGAAAAATTAAACTCCTTTAGTAATAACAATTATAATAATTAAATTCATGTGGAAAGTTCTCTCCTTCCTACTCTGTTCCTAAGAGTAAATTGGAAAACGGTGGGCGTACGGGTAGATCTTCATATTATGCAATATAAAATAGTAGTAGGAAAAAAGCCAAGCGTCATACCTTGTCTGTTGAGCGAAAAGATAAGCAAATTTCGGCGAGTACGACACTTTCGCATCACCCAGTGAAATCGTTACGAATATAATTTTGAAAAAAAAGAATTTTGAATCTCTCTCTTCTCTCTCTCTCTCTCTCTCTCTCTCGTCTCTCTTCTCTCTTCCTCTTCTTTCTCTCACTCTCTCTCTCTTCTCATCTCTCCTCTCTCTCCTCTTCTCTTCTCTCTACTCTAATCTATTTTTATCTAATCTAATCATATCTATCTACATCTTCTATCTATCCTATTCTATTTACGTCTATCTTATATCTAACCATCTATCTATCTATCTATCTATCCTAATCCAATGTATCGATATTTTCCACTTATGCTAGGCGAGTGGACAGAATACAATGTTACCATCATTTGCTGTGTTACAGTTTTGGAATAGAGGCTAGTGAGGTGTTGTGCTTGTATTGAAGTTATTAAATTCATATGTAACATTTTTATTTAATTAAGTGTTGTTTACTTTTATATATATTAAAATAGATTATCTTAAAAATTCTGGTAGTCCTATGTCAGGCTTTGAGTCAATCTTATGCAAATAATACACATATAAATAAACATTGCTTTATTCAAAAGGACGTGAAATAATTAAATTTTTACGCTTCAAATAAATTAAGGACGTTTCGCAGTTAAAGAGTTTCGTTATTATAATATAATAGTATACTATTTATATAGTATAATATATATATTACTATATAATATAATTATATATATATAGATATATATATATAAGATATATATACTATATATATCCACTACTATATTACTTTGCCTACGGCGCAAAGTGTAATCTTAAAAGGTACGCACTGATATATATATATATATATATAATATTATATATATATATAATTATTATAATACTATAATATTATATATATAGGTATACTATTATAATATATATATTTATTATAGACTTATATAATATATATATATATATATATTAATATATATTATATATATGATATATAGTAGTTTTATATATATATAGACTTTGCCTACCCAAGTGGTAATCTTCAGGTACGCCTACTGATATATAATATATGCTATATATAATAGTATATATATATAGATATATATAGTAGTATATATATATATATATATATAATATATTATAATATATTATATATAATAGTTTCAAAATGTTAGTTTGTTAAAACTTAAAAGCTCATTAATAATTTAAAGATTAAGGATATATATTATAATTTTTTTAGTCTTTTGGTCTGATGTAGCATGTAGTTTTAAAAAGTTCTTTAACCCCAATTTCATTCCTACCTATTTCTGCATTGCACTTTTCTACAAGCTAGATTTATCAGAAAGTGTATTTTTTTGTTAAGGGTAAGTCATTTTGGATATCAAATGAGTAAAAGCACAAGTTTCTGGATTTGAAAATAACGATAATTTCTGATAAACCATTATTTATCAGTTTTATATTTTTTATAGCTATAATATTAGTTATTAGTTTTATCAAATAAAAGTAATATACAAGAATGTGATATTTAAAAATTTTTTTTTACACGGTTCGTATCACTCGGATTTTCTGAATAAATTTATTTCATTAAATGTCTCATTATTACTTTCAATGAAATTATAACTATTTTTATTTTCAAAAACTACCTTTTAAAAATATAGGTCTCCGGCCGAGAAAGCCGGAGACTAGTGGTCTCCTACTCAGAGCGGAGATCTTAAAACACGGCCGTATTACATTTTTTATCATAGTGTGACGTCGCCTAATATATATATATATGATAATAAATAATATATATATTATATTCTATATATATATATTCTATAATATATATAATATATATATAATATAGGTATAATAATATATACTATATAATATATATTTAAAATTATACAAATATTATATATAATAAAGTATATATCATTATTCCTGTAGATTATATATATATACTATATATATATATATATATATATATATATTAGTTAGTAGTATATAATTATATATATTAAGCCGGGTTGAAAACATACAAAAGTTGTAGTGCAGATTTGAAACAACTTTATTTTGGTGCTCACTTCAAATACAAACTGAAATGTGTTAAAAGTAAGTTCTTCAAGATTATATATATATAGCCAGATATACAGTATAGCTTAAATATCCTTACATTCTTACATGCTAAACAACCTGCATAGTACAAATCTCATAGAAAATCAGATTTTGTCTGTACTGAAGGTTTTTCGATTCGAGAATGTTTGGTTTGTAGTATTGCACCATGTCGAGAAGTATGACCAACGACCCTACTAGAAACAGCGGAAACATCTTTGACATTTCTTTCACCATCGACCGAATGACACGGATACTTTGGTAGGAGAATTTGTTGATTTTACTAACCAAAATATTGCATCAGCTATTGATCAATCAAGAGAGGTGGGGGGGGGGGTGATAGGAGTACTGCCCCGTCTATCCAAGTTCATGTAGGAGTGGCGTTGAGAAATTGACGTTTAGCTGCGTTTTATCAAAAGCAGCGAACTTTGCAGCATTGGTGGATGGAAATTTTCTTTTCTTGCATGAAGAACTTTTGTTAGACATGAAAATCTTCTATTGTTTCCCGATTCATGCTTCTGCAACACCAAGCTAGCACCAAGGTATATTCTGGATGACAAAAATATGTGAAGTTGTTTAGCGAGCGCCACTGGAGTATAATGTATGTTTTCTGATCCCTCAGGAGAAAGTTTTTGATGCTAAACTGTGATACCATAAAGTGAAAATTCTTTTCACCATCTTGACAGAAGGGATGGGGAGCGGATATAGAACCATATGGGGGCATTGAAGTTCAGTACGAATCGTACCAAAAGCCTCAGATCATCAGATTGTGGTTCTGTTGAAACGTACAATCGAAGAGCAGTCTGTTAGCTTTAGTTTGCCACCTGGCATGGCTTAAGGCACCCGGCTGTGCAGTTTTTCAAATACCGCATATTATTATGAATCTGCATTTTGTAGCGCTTAGCTGAATTAATAAACAGATTTTTTAGTAAATACAGCTGGTCAGAACTTAGATCTTTTCGTAACTGTTTCAGGAACATCAACTACAGAGCCTGGAATTGGTTGAAAAATTAGTGATGGGTTTTGGTCTGAGGATCAATGAGAGCAGTTTGAGTTATAGGTCCTTCATGGTGACGATGGGCGCAGTTTGTCTTCCCCATGCAACAACACTAAAATAACTTCTAAGTGGGCAGGTTCCATTAAAGTACAACAGCACTATGAGCATTGAAGTGGTCTTTTTTAGATGTAACTCAACAAGTGGTGATTATTCCATTCTTGTTAACCGTATTCACAGGAGTTCCATCGCAAGTCACTGTTCTTAAAGTCTCTGTAGATCTTGTTCGTTCTCATATAATACTCCAGAATTTTCATTAACATACATCCTCGAGATCTTCCCTGAGTTAGGACTAACGTGATCGATGTAACATGCATCTGAAAATGACACTAGAACGTAATGTTCTTCTCTAACTTTTTACGCAGCACCTCTCAGTATCGACAAGTGTTTAATCTATTTTTCCATCGAAACCAATGCCAGACCATACCTCTGTGTTGCAAGCAAATGCTCCTCTGACTGTTTGTTCTCCAGTATTTCTCTTTGGCGTTGGTACTTACTTTGGATAACAACGTTTTATGGTGGACAGAAGTCTTGAGGTCCCTTGAGGGCAGCATTACTATGAGACATCGCTCTCTATATGCTCCCACATTTGGTCCTCTCTAAATGCTTTACACAACTCAGGACACTGGTTTCTATTTTGAGGGGTGAACATTCTTCCACATTTCTTCTGATTTTCTAAGGAAAATGATTCTTCTCGGCACATCAACTCTTCTACTGCCCTGATAATTCAACTGAACTTACACATTTTTGCGAATCTTTGTGTCTCATCTTACTCTTCAAATGTCAACCGTTCTCCCTTTTCCTTTCCTGAAGTTTCATGTTTTTCTATGTTCTTTCCTTGTCCACCTTTTCTATTATCATGCGTCTTGAAGTGTTTTGATCAAGGCAAAATTGCCATTCCAATACAGGAATTTTCTTTTCATTGGGACATCGACATTGATTACGTTCAACTATACCATTATGAACACACTTGCACCCGCTAATGTCGAAGAGACGAGAAAATGATTTTATTTTATCTTGATATGTTAGAGAAGATTGTTATATTACTTATATGTTTCAGCAAATCATTGACATTCACTATTAGTCTCTTCACCTTCACTATACCACTCTCGAGTTCTATTGTTGGAATGCCTGCTTTATTGTATATGCCTTTAACTTCTGTTGCCACTAACTTTGCTAGATGAGTAACAGTGGCATCTTTGTTGACTACTTGATGGAACTTGTACAGGCTTCTAAAAAACATGCCTCAGCCAGTGGGTACCTGATTTCGACAAGTGGTTGTGGATACTCTTCGAATATCCGCTTGCCTGCCTGTTTGCCATACAATAATACAATTTTCAATAACTAGTAAATAAAAAAACACAATTTCCGCTAAGCATCACCAAATTTTTTAACTTTTAGAGTTGGATGTAAATGATCGAGTAATAGCCTTCTGCATTAGTATTAAAACCAATTTTGAAGAACAAGCATATAAAATTCATAAAACTTATAAAATAGTAAAAAACAATGTCAAACCCTTTTAAAAAAACTAAAGTTGGGCCCCGCTAACATTCGAGTAAATGCAAAATTGATGTTTTTGTCCACCTACAGGGAAGCCCAGAGGAGCACCAATTATTGACCATAGTTTGGTTACCACCAAATTCAGACAAGCTTAATATATTGCTATCGTATCTATCAAATAGATCTATATTTAATATTTCCCAAATGGATACATAAAGAACTTTATAATGTTATATTCGGTCATAGTCATATATCTAATATATATATATACTATTATATATATATAATATATATATTTATACTATATAATGGATATATATATATATATATATATATACCCTAATGATATATATATATACGTTGATATATATATATATATATATATATAGTAATAGTATATATATATATATATATATATATATTATTTATATATATATATATTATATATATTATACTATATATATATTATTATATATATA
>JABUQX010108673.1:30000-31626 GCA_015478945.1 Trachelipus rathkii | reverse complement strand
CCTACTTACTTCCCATATTCTACTGTTTGTTTCTCCACATCGCATGATTCAATTCTGTTTCTCTTCAACTTTTTCTCAAACACAGCAGCCATTGCCTCAAACAACCTTGCACCTATCTCCACTCCCAAACCACGCCATCATCTGCAATACCATGATGTCTCACATATCTCTTTCTAAACTTCTCCTTTTACACCTCTTATTGGACTGGGTCCAATATACGCTATAACAATATCGCACAGCACACTACCCCGCCTACTTCCAGTTTTTACCTCAAAACCATTCCCTCGTTTTATGATCATGTTTCCACCTTACTTATGCTATTCACGTATGTAACTTCTTAATTGTCTATCACGTCTGCTTCCAACTCAAATCCCCTCTCCAGAACTCTTATACAGCTTCTCTCTGAGACAGAATCAAAGCTTTCTTCCAAGTCTATGAAAGTGATATATGACCTTCTATGTCCAGTCTTTCCTGTAACCATTCTTAATCAAACATTAAAAATCTGTAGTTACTTCTCACACTCTGTACCATACTGCTCTTCACCCAATCTTGCTCTATTTTAATCTTTAATTTCTTTCCTAATATTCTTTCCAACTTCGCCATGTGATCCATTAGTGAGATTCCTCTATAATATTTACAATCTCCTGCGTCCCCCTTAACCCTTATAAATGGGAACTATTATTGACCTTCTCCATCATTGCAGTACTTTACAGCATACGGAAAAGCACTTGAGCTGAATATAACGAAGGACTCAGTCCCTCTCCTCCTCCAAGATCAAAGCATTCGGGAAATCGATCCCCTCTAGGAGTAATTTCCCAGCTCCTGAAACATAAAGCCGTTCAGAGAAAAACTAGCAAAAATAAATTAAAGCTGAATAAATAAAATTCTTCATGAAGCGCTACTTACCTAAAAAAAAAAAAAAAAAAAAAAAAAAAAAAAAAAAAAAAAAAAAAATTTACCATTCTATGCCTTCTTAACTCTCTAAAATATATATATATATATTAAATATATTATATATAATTATATATATTATATATATATATTTTAATATTATAATCGATTGCATAAAGATTAATTAGAGTTGGATAAATTTCTTGAAGCGAAACCGCGTTCGGCAATACCGTATTAATATTTGTTCTTAAATTAAAAAATTTTTCTAACTTGGAGAAGTGGTACAAGGTTACTATAATATTTTAGCCACTACTTGCCTTAAATCAATAGTATAAAAAGCATGTATATTCGCCTGTTAGTGAGATTAAATGTCATAAGAAAACATATGAATGTGAATAAAGAAAAACAAATGAGGAGAATGGCCGGGGGGAATAAAAGATATAGCCAAGAATGAGAATGAAAAGTTAATTAATACGAGGCAAGGAAATCCAATGATAGTTGTTCGATAAAGCATCCCTGAGAATTATCTCTTTAATTAAAGAAAAAGATCATAAATTATTTCAAGGAAGATGTATTCCTCAAAATTTCCCCGGTTTTTATTTTTCATATTTAAATTATATATATCCCGGAATCTAAAAAATTAATTCAAAATTTCATATCAAAGAGTTTATATAAAGGAAAATATATATGACGAAAAACTGACATTGAAATGCTTTTTCCTAGTTTCTTCTTCCA
>JABUQX010108673.1:22500-27500 GCA_015478945.1 Trachelipus rathkii | reverse complement strand
GTTTGGGTTGATGAGGTATTTGTCCGATGTGGGAGAAACTCATGTATGTGGCATCAGGTATAATTCCTAATATTTTGGGTTTTGTTTAGGGGAGGTTATCTGTCAGGAAAACTATGAGGTGGAGTGAAGATTGGTGCTTGTCTGGTTAGGAGTGGAGGGGTCGTAGATGTGGTGATAGAGGATTGTGAGGGGGAGCCAGTTCATTCTGTTGCGAGGATTAACCAAGTTCTAATGTGTTGAAATAATTCTTTGGGTTGATGATGCTATATTACATCGAAAGTTGAAATGCAGGCTGATATCCATTGCGTTAGTTAAGTTGGATGGCTATTTAGATGGTAGGTCGCTGTGAAAAGATTGAAGAAATGGAGAGAGAAATGAAAAATGGGACATCCTTTGTAATTTAATGGAGTGGGAGAGGTTGTTTTTGTGGAAACCTTGGCAAAACGTTAGTGAGGAAAATTAGAAAGCATTTTGCGTATTTCTAGGGATTGAGGATTTTTGAATAAATTGAGATTGGGGACCGTGTCAAAAGCTTGTTGATGTCGATTGCTGTGAGAATGGATCTCATGATGGGAGGTTGAAAGCGGCGCATGATGTGTTAGGGAGGAGTAAGGACTTAGTTTGGAGGTTGATTCTTAAAAGCCATGTTGAAATCTGAGGGTAATTACGAAGGAGATTTTGTTTAATATTAGTTCTCCAACAGTTTACTGATGAAGAAGAAATTGCGGTAAGAGGGGGAGTGGTCTTTTTAGGTGTTTTGGGAGTATGAATGCTTGTTTCCAGATTGAGGGTATATAATTGAATTGCCAGGATTTGTTGAAGTATTTCTTTGATAAGGAGAAAGCCTCTCACCGAGGTTTTTAGATGTAGTTTAGAGATTGAGCTGTTCCTGTAGCCGAGGAGAATTTTTGAGAGTTTTGATGGTTTCTGATATCCTTTCTGTTGTAAAAGGGGTGGGAGTTGTTTGAGGGAGTTTTTGTTGAATTGTTTATATATTTTTTTTTTTAACATTATTCCCACGCTCACGCAAGCCCTATTCAAGGAGGGGTGTTACACTCAACAAAATTCAACTAACGCAAATTACGCAGATGAGCACAGACGGCGGCTTTAAAAGTGAGGAAAAACCACAGAAGATGGAAGAGGAATTCCACAAACAGAGTGGCAGTGAAAGAAGGGCCCCGCAGCTAACTAGTCTTGAATTGCTAAATTTAACACCAAAAAACTCAGTGCCGACACAGCTACCCCTTTGTACGAGGGGTCTTAAAAGGATGGGCACGCGAGTGAAATTCTCCTCGAGCACCACCGCTACACGGTACCTATAGAAAGAGATAAAGCACCAACATCGCGCCGCAAAATAGAGTCAAAGTAAACTAGAAAGTGTACAGGACAGTTTATAAGTTTTTTAGCCTTTGACTCGACCCTATCCAAAAGCCGGTGGAAAACCTGAGCCCCCCCAGATATGAGAGCAGTACCCATACAAGGCGATTAGACCCTGTATACCTGGGGTAACTGTGAAGAGAAAAAAAGTCTGCAGTTTTTACAGAAGTCCCAGCTTGTTGAGGCGCCCTAGCAACCATTGTAATGTGAGGTTTCCACATTTTTTTGTTATGTTAAGGCCAAGATTATTATTATTGTCAACAGGAGAGACGAGAGACCGTCGAAAGAGATAGGAAAGTTAAAGTGTCTTAGTGAGGAATTGTAGAATTGGTTTTTAAAGAAATTAAAATTCACAAGGTCGACGACCCACCCGGAAATTCTATCCCAGATCAGGCGAGAATGGAATCGAAAGATAAGACGAGAGCAATTCTAAAGTAAAAGAAGAGCAGAATGAAATGATGTGTAAGAATGAAGGTCGAGTCATCGGCATATGGAGGGATAGAGTTAATGTGCGACGAGAAGATCATTTAATGAAAGTAAGAATAAGTAGGAATAAGACCAGAACCCTGAGGAAACACCACTATTGACAGAAAAGGAAGAAGAAATCGCCCCATCAACAAAACAGCCGATATGAGCGATTGAAAGAAAAGCTAGACATAAGAAGCAAAGAGAAGGAGGAAAATCAAAGGAGGGGAGCTTGGATAGCAGTGACGCATGCCATCATAATATATATATATATATAATAGTATATATAATAATATATAATAAATATATAGTATAATATATATATTATAAATATAATATATATATATATATATTATATATATATATATTATTACGTTATTATGTGTTAATGTGTATAAATCAGAACATTATTATTATTATTTATTATTATTATATTATTATATTATTATATATTATTATTATTATTATTATATTATATTATTATTATTATTATTATTATTATTATTTATTATTATTATTATTATTATATTATTATTATATTGATTATTATCTTTCATACTAAGATAGTTGAACAAAGGAAATTTTGAAAAATGTAATAATTTTACTGAAAAAATAAACCAAACTACGCTATGTGAAAAGAACATTTTTTACAAAACTACTACTTCTACTTACTACTTACTATCTACCTAACACTAACTACTACTACTAATAATAATAAAATAATAATAATAATAATAAATAATATATTAATAATAATAATAATAATAATAATAGATAATAATAATGAATAATAAATAACAATAATAATTTCTCAATTTTTTATTAATTGTTACTCTAAAAATCTCACCATTTCAATTGCGCATCTCATTCAACGTAAAATTGTGTAAAACATAAATAAAAGTAAATAATAAAAAATAATAAAAATAAATAAAAGAATAAATAACTAAAAAATAAATAAATTAAAACAAAAACAAACATATTAATACTCTTCTCGTATAAAAGTTAACTAGAATTAATTATAAAGTGGCATTTTTTCCTATTCTTTTTTTTATTAATCTAGACATCTAGACCTGGTTCCAATCTTTTTTCAGTGGCGTACCACCCAATAATAAAAAAAGATTCCATGCACCCCTATCTTTCACAATAAATATATATATATATATATATATATATAATTATATATATAGTAATATATATATATATATATTAATATAAATTTATATATATATATTATAAAATATATAATAGTATATATATATATTATATATATATATATATATAATATATATATAATATATATATAATATATTATGGCCAGCATTCCCAAGATGCCAGCATTGAACCAGGGCGTCGCAGCTTCCAGTTAGGGGGGCAGCTTAAAAATTTTATAAGCTATATAATATATATATATATATAATATATATATATAATATATATATATATATATATTTTATATATATATATTATATATATATATATATATTTGTTAAAGAAAGTATCATTAATGAAAGGTAAGAATAAAGTTGGAGGATTGAACCAACGCCATGTTGCGACTGAGGACAATATACCCGGTGCGTTACGATGCAAGCCACCTCCAACCAAAAAAAGTTGATAAGAACAATTAAAAAAGCAACGAGGCCCCTTCCCAAGGCGACATCACCAATGTGCCAGCCTGTCCTATCTCTCGTTCTTTATAATATATATTATATTATATATATATATAATATATATATATTAATATATATATATATAATATATATATTATATATATATTAGTATATATATTATATATATATATATATATATATTAAAAAGAAGACATAAAACTAGAAACATTTGTATGGAAAATTAAATGATTAATATTAAAACAAATTTATTTTATTAAAACAATAGAATATCAAATACAATATGCAATGATGGAAAATTCCCAATATAGAGCAGTTGCAAAATTTATGTTATTAAAAAAGTAATTTTCCTTGGGTCAACGCAATTTATAGCTACTGTTGAATAAAATATATCATTATGTCAAACACAAATTTTCGCGTGTACACTCATCAAGCAAGTCGTTTTAACCTGTCGTCTTCCATAGTACTCGCAGCCAAGTTCTTGCATCCTGCCAGAGTACTGAAATAGGTCTAGTACTGGTGCGTGCATGGCTGCGCGCAAGTAGTATCATCAAAAGCTTTTGTCGACGAAAGAAAGTCAGTCGCCTTTAAGACTTGGGAACAGCAAAGATCTTATTCTTCACAAAAAAAAACTTTTTTTCCCCAGTTTCTTGTCCGCCAAAATTTTGTACCAAAGTTCTAGCTCTTCTTCCATGCCTTCAAGTGGTAAAAAACTATAAAATGAAGCTCTCTTTTCCTTTAACTCATCGATTGTATGAGTAGCATGTGAAAGGATGTAGATGTCAAGCATAAGCAGGTGTATTTCAGTAGAAAAACCGTTAATTCAAAGAAGAGATAGAATCCAGATAACGGATTTATAGGATCTCTCCAGAACTCCGTGAGTGTTGCTGATGTGCTCAGTGCTGCTGGTACCAAAAATCCGTGAATATTCAGATCAAAGTCCCAGTTGCCTCGGCGATTGATTAGCTTCTTTAACAATTCATCTTTGATTTTTTCTCTCTTCCGGATGGCTTGCTACATTTCCACCAATATGTTGAATGTGCTACAGGGTTGACTATATCCAAGGTCTTGGATTGGAGAGCATTAACAACTGGCTCTAACATCGAGAGTACTTGCCGAGTCAACCTATCAGAGCCATGTGAATGACGAATTACATGCCCTGAATGGCATGAAAGCGCTTTTTCTTATGGCTTGTATTTCCTTCAATTGAAAGAATTTCTATGCTTCCATCATTCGTACAAAGTGCTCCTAAAACACTCTGATGCACTTGTGTTGTTCAGACAGTCTGGCATAGGCTTGGGATGTTTGGAATTAATTTTCTTCTCAAGACCGACTCGCGAAAAAACGTATAAGCTGTCATCATAGTTTCCACCGTATGCGGATTTCGTATTGTGTTTCAAATCATTTAACTACTAAGTTTGTGTGAAGAGCAATGAAAGAACAATGCTTTTTTATACTTTTTCCTCAATATTGCTTGGACACCTCCTTCTTTGCCAGACATCGTAGAACAGTCATTGAAAGCCAAGCCCACGC
>JABUQX010108673.1:0-15000 GCA_015478945.1 Trachelipus rathkii | reverse complement strand
TTAATCATTAAAGCGTTTATCGGTAAAGAATGTAGCGGAAGTTAACGTTAATCGCTAACGTTAACCGTCTTCACAATATGTAGGAATAGTAATAATTATTGTTAATTTTCTTTGTATATATAAAATATCCAACAAATTAAATAATGATATTAAGCTTATCAGACAAATTAATTAGGCTTTGACCTATAGCAGATGCTTTGCCGCTTGCCAAAGAATACCTCCAAAGCGTAAATACCTTAATTATTACTTAATAGTATATTATTGTAAAAATAATAGGATCAATGCTTTATTATAACAACATAATATACAATATCCATATTATATCATACATCAAAGTGAAGAGTAAGTTGCATAATTGGAATATGCACTGCGCCAGAACGAGTTCCTTATAGGTCGACATACGCGCATTCAGATGTAGTCTTCTCTATTGCGTGCGCCACATACTGACAATGGCGAGTCTGAGCATAAAGCCTTTTCGTTTTTGTCCTACAATGCAAGTAGAATCTTAATTAACGATTCAACGTGCTATCGTTTACTTCCAATGTGACCCTCCATTGATCAAAAATATTCGCCGAGGGTATTAGGGCCAATTGCAACTAATGGATATCTTTTAAAGGCAAAGTACAGACGGCCAAAGTACTGTACGATGTGGACATATCAGGGCCTCTTCCTTCATAGCCTAAAATCGTTCGGCAGAGCAAGCACGAACTGAAGCCAAAAAACGACGTGTGGAAGTGTTAAGGAAACGTTTACACATGCGTGCATACCGGTTGCAGTTTGTACATGCTTTAAATCCGACATTGCTTACGTTTACTTTTCCTGATGCAGTGATATCGACACGATACCTTCTAGATCGGTAGTGTTTAGGCAATGCAGTCACCTTTCATTCTTCAGTAAGTTGATGCCCAAATGTCGATCTGGGTCTGAAAATTCGCATGAACTTGTAGAACACGAACTTGATTCCCCAAAGGTTAACTTTTCTGCACATATCCCAACCCAGGTCTACACCTTTCTTTTCGCAGAAGGCAACCGTAAACAGGTCGCCTATCTCGATTCATGTTACAACAAATGTTCTTTCCACAATTATTAGAGGATGAAGCGGTAAACTTTATAAATGGCAGCAAGATGGAGCCCCTCCACATTGGAGTCAAATAGTGCGAGCGTGATGAAACACTTACTCCCAGATCGTTGCGTGGTCAGATAATGTCCAGACGACAGAGCTCTATATATCTGCCCCCCCGGTCCCCGGACTTAACGCCATGCGATTTCTTCCTATGGGGTTGCCCAATTATACGCAGAGTTAAAACGCAGAATTAAACATGCCGTTCCTTCCATTACTCGGATCTGTAAACTACGTTGGAGAAATGGTATTATCGCGTAAGATCCCCTTATACGTAAGGGCACATATTGAACATTATGCTAGAAAAAACTCTGCAATGACCTTCACTTTATGTATGAATATGCCTGTTAATTGTATATTACGGTTATAATAAAGCATTGGAACTGGACATTGTTTAAGACAAACGAGCAGAATTTTTTTTTACAACAATGGGATATTTCAATTTTGAATTTTAATACAAATATGATATTTTTTTTATAAATTACAAAGCTTATGAGGCCTAGTTCTTATATTTTGTCACTAGTCGCGCCAAAAGAAGCAAGTCAAGTAACTAACGAAAGAAGTAAATGACTCATTAAACGGGCAACAGTCACTATCTCTTTTTCTTCAGCGAACAAAAAGAAATGAGAATACAGCAAAAGAAAAAAAACGTCAAACATTTCTAAATGGGATAATAACCGTGTAACCATAACCAAAATAGATCGGTACACATATGCGTTTAAGAAATTTTGGAAAAAATAAAGTTGTTATCCAAAATCGAACTGTAATAGATATAAAATCTGATAAGGAAAATTTTATAACTCGTAAATTAATTAAACGAGACGGATGTAGGGGAAAAATTTAACTCGTTAATAGTCCGTTACTTCTTTCCGAAAATTAACGAAAGCGTAAAAAGTTAACGAAAAAAATTAACGAGTTAATTAACGCTTTACTGTAATGCTAACCTTTGTAATATATATATTATAATATAATAATATATATATTATTATAAATATAATATATATATATATATATATATATATATATATATATTATATATATATATAATATATATATATATATATATTTATAATATATATAATATATATATATATATATATATATATATATATATATATATGGCGTCGGGTGTGCGCAGATTAGGTATTAATAGATAGCATTCTAAACTTGTATACCCGATACTTAAGAGTAGTTAATTTTAGAGTTATATCGTACCGCACACACCCATTCATGTCGTTCTTTAAGGCATGCCAGCAAATGTTTAGGTTGTTGATGGTATGGCTTATAAACTTATGTACCCAAACCTTAAAGGTAATTATTTTCTAAAAATGTACGGTACTAGCTCTACTGCTACTGTATAGTTATAGAGTCAGGTGTATATAAACTACCCTTCTGATAGCATACCAGTTCCCTATGCACATATATATTGTGCAGGATGATGGTTCCCGCAAAATATATGTGAGCATAGAGAGTTGTAGTAGTACTTATGTTTTCTTTTTGGCCAGTTGTAAACATTCCTATATGCAAGCAAATATTATGCAGAATCCTCTTCCTGTGTAACATGTGCAGGCATGTATAGATGTTCAATAATAATTTGCCTTGTTTCTAATAGTATTGTCTTTCTTTTAGGAACAGGGGTATGTGTTGTATCTGATAAGAAATACACTTGAAAATATTGAACTTTCTCCTTCCATTCCAACAACCTTTGATGTACAGTTCAAGTCTGGCTTACAAAACACCCAAAAAATGTTCAGTTTCACAGGAGACTGGCCCCGAGAAGGTTGAAGAAAAATTGGTACTGTTGCCAGTATTAAGGTTGAGAAAAACTTGGAATTGTCATCAGCAAACAATAAGCAAGCAAACCTATATTTAAACAAATAAACAATATATATAATAAACATAACAATAATTTAACAATAAAATAAATAATACATAATACAAAAATGCATGAAATCAAATGTATAAGAATATAAGTAAAAATGGTATAAAAATAAAATAAAATAGTTTCCCTACAAATGAAGTTTTCTTTAACGAGAGGAATTTTAAGGGTGACCATTATATTTGAAATAAAAATTAATACACAAATTCAAATACAAAAAGTAAAATATACACTTGTAAAATTTAGCATGCAATTTGATAACGGATAAATTGACATAATAACTATTATAAAAATATGGAACACGAGAATACATATAATAACAATATTTCAAACACGTAAATGTAAACAATACATAAAGCAAAAATATTGTTAAACAGCTTACCCTGTATTTTACGTAAGAAATGTAAAATAATATGAAACGAGACGAAATCACAAACTAAAAAATGCAGTCGTTGCAATCACTGATAAAACGAAGGTTGATTGACACACATCAGCACTGGAAGAGTCACAAATAAAATCCTTTTAGTATAAATATCACGAGCGTTGAAATAACGTTGTAGCTTCAAAATGGCGACGACAAGAAAGAGAGAGGGAGACGAGCGTGACGACATCTAGCGTAGATAGATAGATAGATAGATAGATAGATAGATAGATAGATATATAAATAGAGAGAGAGAGAGAGAGAGAGAGAGAGAGAGAGAGAGAGAGAGAGAGAGAGAGAGAGGAGAGAGAGAGAGAGAGAGAGAGAGAGAGAATATTGAATAAAATATAAAAATGGGTGGAGACTACAATATATATATATATATATATATATATATATATATATAAATACATGTAATATATAGATATATATATATTTGTATATTTATATTTTTTATATATATATATATATATATATATATATATATATATATATATATATATATATATATGTATTAATATACTGGTTAACAGCCAACAGAGGGTACATTGCAATGCTGGTCCACTTAGTACGAGGTAATGCAGTAAGAATAAAAATAAAAAATTATATTCAAAACTACAATAAAGTTACAGCGAAGAAAGGAATACATTTGAAATCTTCGTAAATTGTTTTGGATAAGAAAATGTAAAAAAAAAAAAAAAAAATTATTGTTTAATAATTATAGTAATATGATTAGAGGGCCTATTTAGAGACCTTTATTAGTTACTCGTTAAAATAAATAGACTTTCTATTAAATTCTGTCTTTTTTTAACTAAAAGAATACCCCCAAGGTAATCACTGATGGTATCGGGGTTCTCGGCCTTCCAAACCATGGCAGATTCACTCCGGGGAGGGTCTCCGAACCCCCTCTCTGGTATTTGGGTGTCGCGGGGGGTTCCTCCGCCCCCCTACGGGTATGGAAAACGTCCCCTGTGTTCCCCGTCGGCTCGAGCTCTAAATTGCCGTGTAATACCTTTACAAATATATATATATACTATGTCCCATCATGCTCCAAAAAAAAAATAGCCAATTTTTGTTTAATTTTTTTTTTTTTTTTTTTTTTTAATTTTTCCTAACCAAAATTTTTTACTTTTTTTCTAAATTTTTTTTCATTTCCCAGTAGCTTTTGTAGTTTTCGAGATAAGAATATTTTTTTTTTTTTTTTTTTTTTTTTTTGTGCCTCTTTAAAATTTTGCCAGGATTCCAGCAATGTTTTCCCGGTAGCTGCTGTAGTTTTTTTAGAGATATGGATTGTGGCTCTTCAAGAGTTGGCCTATATTATATATATATATATATATATATATATATATATATATATATATATATATATATATACATATATATATAAAGATTACTATATATATATTTATATATATATATATATTCCTAAAATAACAAAAAATATTTTATTATTAATATTATATACATATATTTCTATTTTTATATGAGTTTGAATCTGAATATATATATATATATATATATATATATATATATATATATATATATATATATATATATATATATATATATATATATATATATATATATATATATATATATATATATATA
Organism: Trachelipus rathkii; assembly: GCA_015478945.1. Taxonomy (NCBI): domain Eukaryota; kingdom Metazoa; phylum Arthropoda; class Malacostraca; order Isopoda; family Trachelipodidae; genus Trachelipus; species Trachelipus rathkii. The sequence goes on along the minus strand of JABUQX010108673.1, from coordinate 9,972 downwards.
TAGTAGTATATATATATATATATATATATATATATATAGGGATGTACCGATAGTATCGGTATCGGTATCGGTAGTATCAGCCATTTTTGGGTATTGGTATCGGTATCGGTATCGGTTAAATGGCCATTATTTTGGCCGATACTTCTTACTTTTTGGGCGAAAAATTATGAGAAACTTTTAGATTAAATAATAAATCTAGTTTCGATATATATAGCTAGTTTTAGATTGTTTTTTTTTTCTTCGACTTCTTTTTAACTTAGATTTTTAACGTTTCTCCAACTTGTTTAGCGTAACATTTACCTATTTGAATAGCCATTATTATAATTTATACAGATTTAGCTTCCACTTTTTTAGTTGATCAATAATTTTTTTTTTTTTTGTATGCAATTTCGTGAGTGTGTGAGTGCGCGAGTGTTTTTAAACTTTCTGGATTATTCATATTTTAGATATTTACTGTAAATAGGGTTTTAGCGTTTTAAAATTTCCGGTTTAAAAATTAGGTTTTTGCGTGCGAATAATATTTCCTCATTTCCCTCCTTTTGGTTTTTTGTCTGTTTGTTTCTGTCTTTTTTTCTTTTTTTTCTTTTTTTTTTTTTTTTTTGAGTGGAGTATGTGCCTATGTAAACATAAATACTCCTATAACACGTCAGAATCTCGAATCTCCTAACTCGATGTTCTGTGGCTTAAAATCTTTCTTCCGTCTACTACAATAATCTTGTGCTTCTGCTACTACTGTTCTCCTAACATAACAGATTTTCATGCATTTTTTGATTACCTTACTACTTCTCACGAAACTGTCATATCTTCTCATTCAAATACTGAGGTTCTCTATTTTGGGGATTTCAATGTACACAACACTGAATGGATGGGTTCCTCTCATACTGATTTAGGTGGTAAGGAAGCCGAATTATTCAGTATTCTCAACGATCTGGAGCAACTAATTAAAGAACCTACACAAATTCCGGATCGTCCCAACCAATTCTTGAACACTGGACCTATGTTTCACCACTAGTCCCTTCTCTCTATAAAGTATAAATACACCACCTTCGCTCCTATCGGTAAATCTAACCACAACCTTATATCTCTTAACTTTAATACTTTCTCTCCAACAGCTCCATCCTGCCCTATGGGGTTTTTCCGGCACTTTGATCGGGCCGATTGGGGGGCATTGAGTTGCTTCTACGCTAACTATAATTGGAGTGACTGCTTTGACTCTGAAGACGCTTCATCTTCTGCCGATAAAGTGGGAGCTGTAATCGTTGATGGGATGAGCAGGTTCATTTTCTTCGACTAAATCTTTTTTCTCAAAACCTATGGTTCAATCGTGCTCGTTCTCTGGCCATTCAGGCTACAGACAGTGCGTATCGGATGTGGAAAACTTCTCGTTCTCCTATCACTCTTGTTAATTTTCATTCAGTTACTAATCGTTGCAGGGGTACTCTTCAACCAGCAAGTCGACTTTCATTAAACGAAAGTGCGCTGACCTCCTTGGCTCTCCTACTGACAAATCTTTCTGGCCTCTTGCCAAAAACATCTTTAACAACTTTTGTAAATCATTCTTTCCTCTTCTTATTCGCTCTGATGGTTCTGTTGCTAATACTCCAACTGAAAAGGCCAATCTCTTTGGCCTCCTATTTTCCTCTAACTCATCCCTGGACTATTCTGTCATTCCTCTTCCTCCTCTCAGGTGTCCTATGCCTTTACCTGCGATTACATTTGATCGGGTACATGGGCTCCTGAAATCTATGAACGTTAGCGGGTGGCCCGGAATACTTTCCTTCCAGAGTTTTGAAGAAGTGTGCTCCATGCTGACCCCGCCCCCTCGTTCACTATATCTTCTATGCCAAAATACTAGCACTTTCCTCAGTGTTGGAAGCGCGCATATGTCCAACCTATTCCGAAAAAGGAAGCCGCTCTGACCCTTCTAACTATCGCCCTATGGCTCTAATTTGTATTCCTATCTTCTTTGAAACCCTTCTCAACCCTTACTTCTTAGACCATCTGGAATCTCATTCCCTTTCTTTCCGATCGCCAGTACGGCTTTCGGCCCTCGAGGTCTACTGGGCGATATAATTTCCTATTTAACAGATGATAGATTTCCGCCCTCAGTGAACTACGGGAAGACTTGGTGTGGTGCGCTCGACATAATCAAAGCATTCGACCTGGGTATGGTAGGCGTCACTGCTCTCCAAGCTCCTCCTTTGGGTTTCCTTCTTCTTTTTGCTTACTTATGTCTAGCTTTCTTTCAAATCGCTCAATATTGGCTAGTGTTGATGGGGCGACTTCTTCTTTTTCAGTCAATAGTGGTGTTCCTCAGGTTCTGTATTATTTCCTGCTTTTTCATCAATAATCTTCTCACCTGCACATCTAACTCCCATCCACTCCATATGGACGATGACTCGGCTTCATTCTTCAACTCACAATTCTGCTCCTTTTATTTCTGTGAATTGCCTCTCGTCTTAATCTTCCGCCTCTACTCTCAAGGATCTGATAGAATTTCAGGGTGGGGCTGTTCGACTCGTCGTCAAATTTAGTTCTTTTAAAACTCAACTTCTACAAATTTCCCTATTTAAGACACCTAACTTTCCTATCTCTTTCGACGGTTCTCTCGTCTCTCCTGTTGACAATATAAACATCCTTGGCCTTAACATAAACAAAAAAATGTCTTGGAAACCTCACATCACAACGGTTGCTAGGGTGGCCTCAAGGAAACTAGGAATTCTGTTTAAACTGCGAGACTTTTTTTCCTCTTCTCAGTTACTCCAGCTATACAAAGGTTTCATCCGCCCTTTTATGGAGTACTGCTCTCATATCTGGGGATAGTTCTGGTTTCATCCGGCTTTTGGAAAATGTAGAGTCAAAGGCCAAAAGGCTTATAAACTATCCTGTACTTTCTAGTTCACTTGACCCCTCTATCTTTGCGGCGCGATGTTGGTGCTTTATCTCTTTTCTATAGGTACAGTAGCGGCAAGTGCTCGAGGGAACCTTCCACTCGCGTACCACCACCTTTACGACGCCCTCGTAGCACAAAGGTGCTGTGTCGGCACATGAGTTTTGTGTTGATATTAGTAACTCCAGACTAGTTCGCTGCGGTGCTTCCTTCTTTCCTGCCATCTCTGTTCTGTGGAATTCTCTTCCATCTTCTGTGTTTCCTACTCAATTTAATCTCCCTCACTTTAAAATCTGCATCTGTGCTCATCTGCGTAATTTGCGGTGACAACTGTAAAAAAAAAAATAAATAAAAGGTTCTAATAAGGAATTTATTAAGCTAGCTGAAACCCCACAAGAATGGCATCTCCGACGGTGAACCACTTCTAGAATGCATTTAAATAGCATAACCGAGGAGCTTGCTCGCGTGACAAAAAAAAAAAAAGATTCACTGAAGTGGAAGCCGCCTTATCAGCAACCCCTGGCAACAGCACTGATAGTGACGATGGTGGCCAGCAAATAAACCTTATTGAAGATGAAGAGGTCTGATATGCTTAGACTTATGTCATGGTCAAAATTGCATTGACATCTCATTCATCTTCAAAGGAATCACACCAAGGAACCCAATCGAAAAAAACTGAAGAGACAGTCATCGAGGAGCAAAGATAATTCAAATTTGCAATCTGTGAAAGAGGAGATGAGGCTCAACGAAAACATGGAGATGCTGCCTACAGAAGAGAATCCTTTCATGTGGTGGCATGAAAATGGGCCAAGGTTTTATAAGTGCTTGCAAGAAAATATTTATCAGCCCTCCCCTCATCAGTTGAGAGCAAGCGTATTTTTAGTGTAGGTGGGAATGTAAACACCTAAAGAACAGGCTCTCGCCAGATACTAGTGAAAGTTTAATGTTTGCATCACAATTTGAGAATTTTGAATTTGAGTATTGAATGATATCTCTTTATCTTAAAGGAGTATATTATTATTATGTCATGTTTGAGTAATAGCGTTTTTTATTTTGTCTTTTCAGCTGATTAATTGAGGTCTCTTTTTTCATTATTTTTATTCTTTATATTGTAGCTAGTTAAAGAATCTTTTTGTAAATTGTAATAATGTTAAAACATAAAAGCTAGTAGCTAAACTTTGTTAATACTTACTGGAAAATGGAAATGGAATATTTTTTGAATAAACACAAACATAAAAAAGTTATTAATATTATATTTGCATTTATTATTCCTTAAAGATACTATTTTAATTTATAAAATAAATATATTTGGGCACTACCAAATATGAAATAAATGACTAAGTATTGGTTGTACAATGTACAAGGAATGCAATCCTGAGTTGCCTAGTACACAAATGTTTTATCTTATTACTGTGTATTTGTTATATTAATTAAAGTATCAGTATCGGTATCGGATTGGTATCGGTATCGGCACCTAAAAAAAGAGTATCGGTATCTGTATCGGCCTCTTTTTTGTCTGATATCTGTACATCCCTATATATATATATATATATATATATATATATATATATATATATATATATATATATATATATATATATATATATATATATATTATATATATATATATATATTTATTATTTATATATATATTTATTATTATTATTATTATTATTATTATTATTATTATTATTATTATTATTATTATTATTATTATTATTATTATTATTATTATTATTTTTATTTATATATATATATATATATATATATATATATATATATATATATTTATATATATATATTATTTGTATATATATATATATTATTATAATATTTTAATATGTCCATATTTATCGGTATCGGTAGTATCGGCCATTTTTGATGGTATCGGCATCGGTATCGGTATCGGCCAGAATTTGTCGATACTTACGATACTCTCAATTTTTGGGTGAAAATATGGAGAAACTTTTAGATTCAATAAAAAATCTAGTTCGATATAGATATTAGTACCAAGTTATGCGTTTTTTTTTCCTCGATTTTTTAACTTAGATTTTTAAGGCTTCAACTTGGGCTTTAGCGTGCGCCCTACCTATTTGGACAGCCATTTTTATAATTTATACAGATTTATCTACTTTTTTAGTTGATCAATAGTATTTTTTTTTTGTACGCAATTTCGTGAGAGAGTGTGAGTGCGTGAGTGTTTTTAAACTTTCTGGATTATTCATATTTTAGATATTTGCTGTAAATAGGGTTTTATCGTTTTAAAATTTAGGTTTTAGCGTACGAATAAATTTCCTTCCTTCATTTCTCCTTTTGGTTTTGCCTATTTGTTTCGTCTGCTTTTTTTTTTGTTTTTTTTTGTGATTGTGTGTGTGTGTGTGTGTGTATGTGTGTGTGTGTGTAAGTGTGTGCGTGTGTGTGTGCTGTGTGTGTGTGCGTGTATGATATCAGATTTGCACAGGCGTGGCTTTCTTTTGACTTTACCAACATCAATGGCTTGCACTCTAACTCTGCATCCATGGAATACTACCTCTATAACTCTAAACCTAATTTTATGCTCTTGTCTGAGACCCAGATGGCTAAGAATTCATCCTTCAACTCGTTTAATATATCCAACTATAACTTATTTTATAATTTCCGTTTGAAGGGGGGAGTATGTGCCTATGTAAATATAAACATTCCTATAACACGTCTCGAGAATCTCGAATCTCCTAACTTCGATGTTCTGTGGCTTAAAATCTTTCTTCCTTCTACTACAATATTCTTATGCTTCTGCTACTGTTCTCCTAACAGAACAGATTTTCATGCCTTTTTGGATTACCTTACTACTTCTCACGAGACTGTTATATCTTCTCATCCAAATACTGAGGTCCTCTATTTAGGGGATTTCAATGTACACAACAAATGGTTGGGTTCTCTGTACTGATTTCTAGTTGGGAGGAAGCCGAATCATCTCAGTATTCTCAACGATCTGGAGCAACTAATTAAATAACCTCACACATACCGGATCGTCCCAACCAATTTTTGAACACACTCTTGACCTATGTTTCACCACCAGTCCTTCTCTCTATAAATACACCACCTTCGCTCCTATCGGTAAATCTGACCACAACCTTATATCACTTAATTTTAATACTTTCTCCAACATCTCCATCTTGCCCTATGCGGTTTTTCTTGCACTTTGATCGGGCCGATTGGGGGCATTGCGTTGCTTCTACAACTATAATTGAAGTGACTGCTTTGACTCTGAAGACGCTTCAGTTAGTTTCTGCCGATAAAGTGGGAACTGTAATTGTTAATGGGATGAGCAGGTTCATTCCTTCTGCGACTAAATCTTTTTCTCCCTAAAATCCATGGTTTGATTTTTCTTGTTCTATGGCTATAAATGCTAGAGACAATGCGCTTCGGGAGTGGAAAATTCTCGTTCCCCTATCACTCTTGCCAATTTTCATTCAGCTAGAATTTTGCAGGGATACTTTCGACGAGCAAAGCGGACTTTCATTAAACGAAAATGCGCTGGACCTCCTTGCCCTCCTTACTGACAAATCTCTTGGCCTCTTGCCAAAACATATCTAACAACTTCTGTAAATCATCCTTTCCTCCTCCTATTCGCTCTGATGATTCTGTTGTTAATACTCCAACTGAAAATCTCCTTGGCCTCCTATTTTCCTCTAATTCAACCCCTGGACGATTCTAGTATTCCTCTTCCTCCTTCCCCTCTCAGGTGTCCTATGCCTTAGCCTGTGATTTCATTTGATCGGGTGCATGAGCTCCTGAAATTATGAACGTTAGGAAGGCGGTGGCCCGGATGGCATTCCTCCCCGGCTTTGAGGAAGTGTGCTTCCGTGCTGACCCCACCCCTCGTTCAACTATATTCTCTATGCCTCAATACTTGTAGCACTTTCCTCAGTGTTGGAAGCGCGCATATGTCCAACCCAATTCCGAAAAATGATGCTGCTCTGGATCCTTCTAACTATCGCCCTATAGCTCACTTCTGTATTCTTTCTAAGATCTTTTAAACCCTTCTCAACTCTCTCTTCTTAGATCATCTGGAATCTCTTTCCTTCTTTCTGATTACCAGTACGGCTTTCGGCGCTCGAGATCTATGATATACTTTCCCATTTAACAGATTTATGGTTTTCCGCCCTAGGAACTACGGAAGACTTGTGTGGTGGCGTTCACATATCCAAAGCATTTGACCGGGTATCGCACGCTCCAAGCTCCCCTCCTTTGGGTTTCTTCTTCTTTGCTTACTTATGTCTAGCTTTCTTCAAATCGTCAATGTTGGTTGTTGTTGATGGGGCGGCGACTTCTTCTTTTCTGTCAATAGTGATCCTCAGGGTTCAGTTTTATCTCCTACTTTATTCCTGCCTTTCATGATCTTCTCTCACCTGCACATCTAACTCATCCACTCATATGTCGATTACTTGACCCTTCATTTTTCAACTCATTTCAATTCTGCCTCTTTTATTTCTAGAATTGCCTCTCGTCTTAATTCATTCTGATTCTATTTTTGCTGATGTGGATAGAATTTCCGGGTGGAGTCTCTCAACCTTGAGAAATTTAATTCTTTAAAAACCCAACTTCTACAAATTTCTCTAAGACACTTAACTTTTTTATCTCTTCGACGGTTCTCTCGTTCTCCTGTTGACAATATAAACATCCTTGGCCTTAACATAAACAAAAATGTCTTGGAAACCTCAAATCACAGTGGTTGCTAGGTATCTACAAAGAAACTGGTTTCTCTCTGTTTAGAGGTGACTTTTTTTTTCTCTCTTCTCTCAGTTACTCCAGCTATACAAGGGTCTCATCCTCGCCCTTGTATGGAGTACTGCTCTCATATCGGGGGGGGGGGGGGCTCTGGTTTCATCCGGCTTTTGGATAGGTCGAGTCAAAGGCCAAAAGACTTATAAACCTCCTGTACTTTCTAGTTCACTTAACCTTTTATATTTGAAACATGAAATCGTATCTCTATTACTTTTCTAAAAGTACTGAAGAGGCAAGTGCTCGAGGGAATTCACATCCACTGCATCACTACCCACGACGCCCCTTCGTAGCACAGCAAAAGCAGTCGGCACATGAGTTTGTGTTGATGTTAGTAACTCCAGACTGGTTCGCTGCGGTGCTTCTTCTTTCCCGCCACCTCTGTTCTGTGGGAATTCCTCTTCCATCATCTGTGTCTCTACTCAATTTAATTTCCTCACTTTTAAAGCCTGCGTCTGTGCTCATCTGCGTAATTTGCGTTAGATGGATTTTTGAGGCGTTCAACACCCATCCTTGAATAGGGTTCTGCCCGTGAGCGGCGGTGACAACTGTAAAAAAAATAAGGAAATAAAAGGTTCTAATAAGAAATTCCTAAGCTAGTTGAAACCCCACAAGAATGGCATACTCCGACTGTGAACCACTTCTAGAATGTATTTAAAATAGCATAACTGAGGAGCTTGCTCTGCTTGACAAAAAAAAAAAAAAAAAAAAAAAAAAAAGAGACAGAGAAGTGGAAGCCGCCTTATCTGCAACTCCTGGCAACAGCACTGATAGTGACGTTGGTGGCTTTTCAGCAAATAAACCTACTGAAGATGAGGATTTGGATATGTTAGACTTTGATAAGTTCATGGCCGAAATTGCATTGACATCTCATTCACCTTCAAAGGAATCACACCATGGAACCTCATCGTAAAAACTGAAGAGACAGTCATCAAGGAGCAAAGATAATTCAAATTTGCAGTCTGTGAAAGAGGAGATGAGGCTCTACGAAAACATGCTGCCTACAGAAGAGAATCCTTTCATGCGGTGGCATGAAAATGGGCCAAGGTTTTCATTATCAGTGCTTGCAGGCAAATAATTATCAGCACCTCCTTCATCAGTCGAGAGAGAGCGTATTTATGGTGTAGGTAAGAATGTAAACACCCCAAAAAGGAACAGGCTCTCGCCAGATACTAGTGAAAGCTTAATGTTTTTGCATCACAATTTAAGAATTTTTGAATTTGAGTATTGAATGATATCTATCTTAAAGAAGTATTCTATTATGTCATGTTTGAGTAATAGCGTTTTTTTATTTTAACTTTTCAGCTGATTATTTGAGGTCTCTTCTTTCATTATTTTTATTCTTTATATTGTAGCTAGTTAAAGAATCTTCTTGTAAATTGTAATCATGTTAAAACATAAAAGCTAGTAGCTAAACTTTGTTAATACTTACTTGAAAATGGAAATGGAATATTTTTTAAATAAACACAAACATAAAAAAGTTATTAATATTATATTTGCATTTATTATTCCTTAAAGGTACTATTTGAATTTATAAAATAAATATACTTGAGCACAAAATATGAAATATAAATGACTAAGTATTGTTTGTACAGGGAATGCAATTCTGAGTTGAATAGCAGTACATAAATTTTTTATCTTATTAGTGTATTTATTATATTAATTAAAGTATCGATATCGGTATCGGTATCGGCACCTAAAAAAATAGAGTATCGGTATCGGTCTCTTTTCTTTTCTGGTATCGGTACATCCCTAATATATATATATATATATATATATATATATATATATATATATATATATATATATATATATATATATATATATATATATATATATATATATATATTATATATATATATATATATATATTATTATTAAAGTTTATGTTATTATTATTATTTTTATATATGTGTTATTTGTTGATAGTTTCGTTAAATTGTTATTGTTGTTATATATTTTAGAGTTATGTATTATTTTTTTTATTTATATATATATATATATATATATATATATATATATATATATATATATATATATATATTCAGCAAGCTCATGCGATATGGGGCGTTAAATCTGTTAGCCTCTGCATGCGCGCGAGGCCCTTATAAGGCGCTGGGCCCAGGGCGATTGCCAGTTCTATATATATATATATATATATATATATATATATATATATATATATAGCAGTATATATATATATATATATATAGTATAGTTATATATATATATATATATATATATATATATATATATATATACATATATATATATATATATATATATATATATATATATATATATATATATATATATAT
>JABUQX010108672.1:22500-45062 GCA_015478945.1 Trachelipus rathkii | reverse complement strand
GGGTTTTTGGCCCACTATTTGGAAAAAATTTGTTCCCAGTGCTTTTGGGTTTTTAGGGGGCCAATTATATTTTTCCCCTTAAAAAAAAAAATATTTTTTCTTGGAAAAAAAAAAAAAATTTTTACCCCAACCCAGGGCCTTTCGGGCGGGCTTCCGGGCTTTCCCGGGTCCGGCCTCCGGGGGCCTCCCGGGGCCCCCGGGGGGCCTTTCCTGGGGGGCTCCGGGCTCCGGGGGGGGCTTCCGGGGGCCTTTTTCTTAACCACTTTTCGAAAAAAAAAAATTGGGTATCCCCTGCTTGTCTTTTTTTTTCTTTTGGTAAAAAAAATTATATTTTTTCACCTAAAAAAGGGGGGGGGAGAGTTGTATTGTGGGGAAAAAAAAAAATTTATACCCAGGGGGGGGAATTTCCGGCTCCGGGGGGTCCGGGGGCTCCGGGGCTCGGGGCTGTCCCGGGGAACTCCCGGCTTTCCCAGGCTTTTGGGGGGGCTCCCGGCTTTCCTCCGGTTTCCCGTTTCCGGGGGGACTTAAAGGTTTCTTCCCCCCACCAATTTGGGAAATTGGATCAGTTAAACTTTTCTTTTTGGTTAACAATTTTTTTAAACCCTTAAAAAAAAAAAAAAAAAAAATTTTTTCTTTTGAAAAAAAAAAATTATACCAGGGGGGATCCCCCCAACCTTTTCCCAAAGCTTCCCGGGGAAATTCCGGGCTTTTCCGGGTGCTCAAAAAGCTTTCCCGGCTCGAACTTTCGGACTTCCCCACCCCTTTAATTTTTTTAACCGGGAAGTAAAAAAGCTTGGGGAAGGCCTGGGTTGGAAAATTGCCAAAAAAAAAAAAAAAAAAAAAAAAAAAAAAAAAAAAAATATACACATATATTAAATGGAGAAAAAAAAAAGATTTTTTTCTTTGTTTATTAAAAAAATTAAAAAACATTTTTTTGTGATACATAGTGTATTTTTGCCCCAATTTGACTGGAAAAATCTGGGGAAATTTTTTTTAGTTTTCGGGGGGAACCCAAAACCCTCTCCTAAAAATTAAATTCTTGTATTCTAAAAAAAAAAAAACTATTTTTAAAGGGGGAATTTTTCCCCAAAAAAAAATTAAAAATTTACACCCATTGGGGATTGTTTCAAGGAGGGAAAATTTTTTCTTACTTTAATTTTTGGAATTAATAAAAAAAAAAAAATTTGGGGGGAAAAAATTTTGGATTTTTTGCCTTTTCAAAAAGGGGTGGCAAATTTTTTTATGAAAGTCTTTTTCCCCCTTAAAAAAAGGGGGGGGAAAGGGAAAGTTTTTAAATTGTTAAAAAAGAAAGGGAAAAACAAATAATAAAATAATCTATGTGACAGATTTATGGTTTCTTTTAAATTGTTCTTTAAATTGAGAAAAGGATATAAACTTATCTTATATTTAAAAAAAAAAAACCCCTTTTTAATTTTTTTTTAAAAAAAATAAGGCTTATTAAAAAATTAAACTTTTCAAACGTTTCAAAAAATGTCGTTAAATCAAAGAGTTAATTTAAAAATAGAAAAAAAACAAAATTAAACTTAAATTTTTAATAAAATGGTTATATACATTAAAATTTAAAAACAAAAGAAAAAAAGGTATTAAAAAAGGAAATGTACTTATTATTAAAAACAACATTAACCTTCGAATAAAAAAAAAAAAATTCACTTTAAAAAAATTGGTAATGAAAAAGATTTTAAAACTTTTTTACTTTTAAAAATCATTTAAAAAAATTTTTGGGACCCCAAAAATTTTTCTAGAGAAAGGGGGAAGAAAAAATAAACATAAAATTGTAAAAGAAAACAATGTTAAAGCAGTAAGAAAAAAAAAAAGGATTAAATGTTTTTAAAAGAAAGCTTATTTTTTTTACACCACCCCTAGGGAACGAAAGGTGGGTCCTTCATTATTTTTAAAAAAAGCCCCACCCCGTGCCGGGGTTCCATTGTTCGGAGTTGGATTTTTAACAGGGAAGGGTTTTTTTTGTGTGTATTTTTTCAGCTCTTCAGGTGGCAGATTCGAAAATTTATTCTTAATTCTTCCTTCCTCTATGCTAATATCTCCATAACAATACAACAAAAAAACACTTTTTAAAGGGAGCCCGGAAAATTAGGGCAACCAACAGGGGGTATAAACCCAAGTAAAAAAATTTAATTGGGGGAATTCCATTACCACCGACGGGATCACCCAAATTTTTTCCCCCCCTCCCTTAACAAGGTTTTGGGGAAAAATTTTGCTAGTTCTCTTCTCTCTCAAAAAATTTTTATTTTTTTCCCAAAGGGGTTTGGGTATTTTTTTTTCAAAACTATGTTTTTCTTCCGTATAAGGGGGCCAAGGGAAATCTCTTTTTCAAAAACAAAACTTTTTCTAAGTCGGAAACTAACAAAAAATGTTTGAAAAAAAACTTAATGGGAAATTGGGAAAATAAAATTGTCTTGAATGGTTTTTTGGGAAAGTAATTTTAAAAAGGTTTTTGCCCAGGTTTAAAAAACCCAAACCTTATTAGGTATTCCATGTTAATAAATATTTTTAATCTGCTTAAAAACCAAATGTAAAAAAGCTTTTTACATAATCTAATGTTAAAAAATTTTGTAATCTTTTTAATAATTTTCAGGAAAATTTAAATGTTAAAAATTTTTTTAAATTTTAGATTCTAATTATTTAAGTGAAATTTATTTTTTGGTTTATAAACTGGCAGATAATGACAAGAAGATAAGGTGTAAAATTGAGAACACGTGATCAAGGTTTATAAACAGGGGCGGCGACGCAACCATATTCGGTTTCTTTATGTAATAATTTCAGGTTCTAACTTCTTTTTTTATTTCTTCGGGGGAAATTGGGTCCTTTAAAATAAATTCTTCGGGAAAAATTAAAAGAAACTTTATTTTTAGGGAAAGAAAATGGAATTAATTTCTTATCTTTGTTAAAAACAAATACATAATTTAAATAATTAAAATTAATAATAATAATAATAATTTAAATAAATTAAATTTATTAATTAAATTTTTAATTAATAAATAAATTAAATTTAATAAAAAATTTTGAAATTAATTTAATTGTAAATAATAATACTAATTAATAATTCAATTAATTTAATAATTAAAAATAAATAAATAAAGTAATTTAATTAAATTTTAATTTTAATTAATTTAAATTAAAAAATTAATTAAATTTTTTTAAAAATAATTTTAAATTAATTATTATGAATTAAATAAATAAATAATGATTTAATTAAAATAATGAAAAAATTAATAATTAAAATATAAATTAATATTTTAATTATAAAAAATTTAATTAAAAATTCTTTAATAATAAACTATTTGGCAAAAAAAAAAAAAAAAAAAGATTTTTTTTTGGGTTTTGTTTCTTTGAAATTTTTTCTTTTATGGGGTTTTTTTTTTAAATGTCCCGTTTTTTTAATAAGGGACGAATTTTCCCGAAAAATATAATTTTAAGGTTTTTTCCTTCAAAGCAACGAGAACGGTTATATTGTTAAAAGCGCATCACTGTAGGATTGGAAAAAAAAGTAATATTTTGCTATATTTTTCTCATCTCATTTTGTATGGTGGTTATCGTACCAAAAAAAAAAAAAAAAAAAAATCTTTCAGACTCCGATGTAGATAACAGAGAAACGCAAAGATGGGGTTGAAATTAAAAGGACGGGGAGTTTCCCCAAATATGTTTTAAGTCTTTCCGAAGGGTCGAGCGCAATGAGGGTATAACCACGGCAGGAAGGAACTTATTGGCCTTTTCTTTCTTTCATCTTTGTATTGTGGGTTAAAATACTTTTCTTTGCCCACTTTCAGTTAAAATCGAAAACACCTAACGGTCGATTGCTTAGGAGGGGGGAAAAACTTTAAAAAAATAATTTTTTTTTTAAATTTTAGCAAACATAAAAAAAAAACTTAAAAAATGAAAAAAAAACGGAAATAAAAAAAATTTTCCCTGAGGAAGAAAAACCCAAAAAAAAATTTTTTTTTTAAGGTTTTTAAACCAAACCATTAACCCAAAAATTGAAGGAATTGGGGCAATTTAAATAATTTCCTGGCCCTTCGTAACACCCCCAAAAAAAAAATTGTAAAATTACTATATGAAAAAAAAACTTTAAAACCATAAAAACGATGAAATTCTGGCATAAAAAAACTTTGGATAAAAAAAAAAACCAAATTTAAAAAAAGAAAAAGGGGAAGAAAACAATTTTTTTTTTTTGTTTTAAAACGGGTTTAAAACCCAAACCATGGAAAACAACCATGCTTTATTTGCCCCAATTAAAAATAGAAATACGAAATAGACCAAAAAAACCGGGGTTCGGATTGCTAGAGGGAAAAAAAAAACTTAAAAAACATATTTTTGAAATTTTGCAAAGAAACTAAAATTAAAAAAAAAACAATAAAAAAAAGGGGTTTCAAAGGAAAAAGTCCATGCCAGGAAAAAAAAGTTTTTTTTTTTCGTTTTAACCTTCTTTTTATAAACGATTAATGAGTTTGAAATAAAAGCCCAAAATTTAAATTTAACTTTCTTGCCCGTGTTCGTTAACAAACAAAAAACCAGGGTCGGATGGCCAGAGAAAAAACTTAAAAAAAACATATTTTGGGGGTATGCAAAAAAAAAAAAACCGGGGATAAAAAAAAAACAAAGGGAAAATTTTTAAAAAAAAACAAAACCATTTTTTTTTTGTTTGGTTACATTTAGTGTAAAATTTGGAATGGGGAGTAAGTTAAATTCGCAGGGTTATTTTCCCCCAAAAGGGGGCCTGTCAAAAAAGGGTCTGAGGGATTTTGTTCCATTATCCATTCCCTTCATCCTTCCCTAAATTTTTCCTACTGCCGAATTAAAAATGTGTTTTTCTCTTAGGGTTGTAGGGTTTTTTTCATTTTTTCCTTTTTATCCCCCACTTTTTTTAAAAAAATTTCCATCTTTGCTTTTCGGGAATTCCCCATTAAAAAAAAAAAGGGTTTTGGGTTCATTGAATTTTAAGTAAGGGCCAAAACCGGGAGTTTCAATATAGGCTTTACCTGAAATTTCTCTTTCAAACAAAATTTTTAAAATTTGTTTTCCCCAAAAAAGGAGGAGGGATTGTTTCTCCTAAAAGGTGTTTTCGAAAACGGGGATTTTTGGGAATTTTTTTACGGAATAAAAAACTTCCAAAAAAATTAGGAAATAGAAGAAAAAGGGGGGCATAGGAAAATACGGGAAAAAAAACTTATTTTATGGAAGTGTTTTTAGTTTTGTTGTCCAAACCATTAGGTTTGGGGTTTTTCCTTTAATCCAAGTCGAAAGAATTTATTGGGGATAAAAAAAAACTTTGGGATTAAAAACTTTTCCACACAAACTTCTATTTAATTATTTAAATTTAATGACCCATAATATATTGGGGAAATTCCTATTCTTTTTCGTAGTCTTTAAATTTATTTGGTTTCATAAAAATTTAATAATGAATGAATTAAATATTATTATAAAACAACCCCAAGAAGGAATTTTAATAAAAAAAAAGCTCCAAGAATGGTCCCAAAATGCCTTTTTCTGAACTTTTTATGGTATGTATTGGAAAAAAAATTTTCTAAAAAAACTCCTTGATTTTTTAAAAAAAAATTTAAAATTTTTTTAAAAAAATTTAAAAATTGGGGGGAAAAATGTATTATTTCAAGATTTTACTTCTAAATCTTAAGAGAATTTATACAAACGAGTTTTTTTCCGTTTCTACATTTTACAAAATTTTTTTAATTGTTAATGGATTTTAGGTTCCAAGGACCGGTTTCATTACTGCCCGAAGATGTCCCGAGTTCAGGGGGGGAAAAAAAAAAATTTGTATTTTATTTAATTTGTTTCTTTCTTAAAAATTGTGTCGTTCAATATTTAAACTTTAAATTAATTTAGATTATGAAGCTTGTGGGCTTTGATTTTAGCTTTTTGGGAGGTAAAACCTTTTTTTTTATTTCCCCCATTTGATCTTTATTTTCTAAGGAACTTAATAAATTCTGATAACCCAAAAGATTTTTTTAACAAAAAAACTTTAATTTTTTATTCTTTTGCTTTAATTCTTTCAGAGAGAAGAAAAAAAAAAACCAAACCAAAAAAACTTAAAAAGGAAAAAAAATTTTAAAAGTTTGTTGTATTTAATACTCCCAAAAAGTTTCAAACCATTTTTTTCTTAAGTTTTGATAAAAGAGGGTTTAAAAAAAAAAAAAAAAAAAATGTTCTCCGTTGGACCAAAAAATTTTTTTTTTTACCAGTAAATTTTTATTTTCCCAAAACCATTCTTTAACCTATTTATGTTTTAAACCTTATTTTTATGTTTATTCGTTGTTTGATTCTTAAATTTAGGGGCAGCATTTACCAACAAAGTTTTCTTTTTTGGTTTTTTAAAAAATCTTTTTTGTCAAATACTATAATAAATTATATAATTAATATATATATATATATTTTTTATAATATTATAATATAATATTAATATTAAATTATTATAATGAAACAAATACTGAAGAATATAATATTTTAAATTTTAATAATTATTATATATATATAATATTAAATTATAAATTTAAAATCCTTTTAATTGGTTTTTTGTTTTAAATTTAAACCAGTAAAGCACCACTGATATTGTTAACTAGGGCAGTTACAATGGGGCATTCTCTAAAGGGCAAAGGATAAATTCCCAATAATTTTATTAAAACAAAGGGAAAACTTTCCCAAAACCCTTTATGTTGTAAAACGTTGACTGAATATTTTTTATTTAGGTTAAGGGAAATTTATTATTATTATGATCTAAGACTTATTGTTTTTTTAATAATTTTTTCATTATTGGGAGGCAAAAAAATTTATTAAGGAATTTTATTAATTTTTTTTCAAAAACCCAAATTCCTCTCCTTTTCCCAACTAACCAGTTTTCTTTTTTAAAAAAAAAAAATGGGACCCCCCCAAAAAAAGTTATATATTTCCGTTATGGAGAAACTTTTTCTTTAAAATATGTGCTAAAGCTTTAGGGGTTTCTTTAACCCTTGGTGAGGGGGGCTCTTAAATTCCCCAGGGCCCATTAATTATTTTACCCACTTATTATTTTGAGGAAAGGAGAAGAGGCCTTATTTTAAAATATGTATATATTATTATATTATATAATATAATTAATATAATATTATTTTAAATATAATATAATAATATATATTATATTATAATAATATTTATATGAGTTTTAGATATATAAATAATAGATTTTTTATAATAATAATATTTTTTATTATAATTAGACTAAAATTTATATATTTTTTTAACCAAAATGTAAAATTAAAATTTGTTTATAATATATTTTTAATAATTTATATTAAATATAAATTAATAATATAATTCTTCTGTATAAATATTTATTATCATATATTTTTATAAATTATTATAATTATATATTATATAATTTTATATTTACTAATATTTAAATATATTATATATTATTATTAATATAATATATAAATTATAATATTATTATATATATTATATATTAATTAATTTAATATTATATAATTAATGAGATATATAATTTATTTAAAATTATTTATAAACTTAAACAATTTATATTAAATCAATAATATTTTTAATTATTTATATATATTATATTTAAATAATATATATATTAATTATAATTTAAATAATATAATTATTTTATATAATATATAATATAAAACTTAAATAATTATATTAATTTTATATATTATATAAATTATATAATATATTATATTTTAATTATTAATATATTTTTATATTATTATAAATATTTATATATTAAAATATTATATATTTATATAATATATATTATATATATATATATTTTTTATATATTTATTACCCACGGAAAATAATTTCGAAAAGAAAGGGGCATTTCCGGGATATTATTCGGAAAAAAATGGAAAAAAAACCCATTTTCAATATTTTTATACTTTTTTTTCACACTGGGGATATATATAGCAAAAAATTAAATTAAGATTAATTTAAAAATAGATTTTTTACCAAACATGTGTTTTAGTCGTAGATTTAAAGAAGCGATTTCAAATTTTTTTTTTCGTAAATTAAAAAAACTACGTGGGAAAAAATTTTTTTTTTATTCTTTTCCAACCATCAAAGGAAAAAAAAAAAAAACCCTTTTTTACATAAAACTAAAACTAAACCATTTTCTTTTAGTTTTATAATTAAATTGGGAAGATTACTTTGAATCTGAATTTTTAGTTAGAAAATATTAATTTATAAATAATAAAATGTAATAAAATTAATAAATAATAAAAATAAATAATTATAATTAATTTTTAATTAAAAATTAATAATTAAAATTTAAAATTTAATAAATAAATAATAATTTAAATTTAATAATAATTTTTAAAATAATAAATTAATAAATTTAATAATAATTAATTAATTAATAATAATAATAATAATTGAATAATTAAATGAATAAGAATTTTTTTTAAAGTACTGTATTTTAATAAGATATTTGAGATTTAAAAAAAGAAGCTTCGATCTATTATTTCATACTACTAGATTTAGAAACTTTCATAGATATAATAATTATAATTATATATATATATTAATTATTAATTATATATAATATTATATTTATTATATATTAATTATATTATTTAATATATATATATAATTATAATAATATTTATATTATTATAATTTATATTATTATATAATATTAATATTATTATATAATATATTTTATAATATATATTATATACTTTAATAAAATATATTATATATAATATTAGTGTTATCATTTTATTATATTTTCTTATATATTATATATAAAATGTGTTTTAATTTAAGGTCAAACTTTTTTTTTTTGTTTATTTACCAAAAATAAAAAAACTTTTATTATTTCTTTTTTTATTATTTTTTTTGGGGGGGAGGGGGAAGTATTTTCTATTTTAAAAAAAAACGGAAACAAGAGAATGGCCAAAAGTGGGGCCTTTAAATTTAAAATGAAGGGGTTTTTAATTTTTAAGAACCTTCAAAACTAATCCTTAAACCTAAACTAAAAACCTAAAAAACCCAAAGGGCTTAAATACTTTCCCTTTAATATATATTTTTACATAGTAAAAAATAAAATGGGTTAGGGGGGAAACATGTTAGGGAATTCCAAAATTTTTAAAAAACTTGATATCCATTTCCCAAAAAAAAAAAAAAAATGACGATAATGAAGATAGTTCCCAAAAAACTTTAAATAACTTTTTAAAATTCCAATTTTTTTTTTCTTTGGAGGGGGGTGGTAAAAAAAAATTGTTACTTAAACAAAAATTAAAGAGGAAAAATAAAAAACCATTTTTTTAGGGGATTTCAGGGTTTCCCGGTATATATTTGAAAGAGGGGAAGGAAAATTTCGTTAAAAAACCGTTTATTCCTTCCCCAAGGCCCTTGTTTTTAAAAAAATATGGTTAACTATTTATTATAAAATAGTGATCGCTTTTTGACTGGTATTTTATCATTTTTTTTCCCCGTACTTTGGGAATTTGGGCTGGATTTTAAAAAAAAAAAAAGGGGAATTGTTAATTAATTATTTTATGAAAGAATTTTTTTGCCCTAATTTTCATAAAAATAATCATTTTATATAATTATTCTATGAATAAATATTATTTATTAATTAATATATATATAATAATAATATTATATATTATAATATATTATATATTATATTATATATAATAATATAATAATAATTAATGTTAATATATATCATATATAGATTCAGGCAATTCGTTTCCGTTAAGCATGACATGTCTCTTAGGGTAGGCTGGCTTAATTTCAATATATATATCATATATATATATCTTTATATATATATATATATATATATATATATATATATAAAAATATATTATATATATATATAATATATATATATATATATATTATAGAGAAGAGCAGAGAGAGAGAGAGAGAGATAGAGATCCTCCTCGACGAACATCATTCTAACAAATTGGGAATACGGCGAGTCAAAAGCAGAATTCAGAATGCTTTTAGGCACATGAGTTTTCATATTAAAAATGAAAAAGCTCGGATCGTCCATTTAACCAAGTTCAATATAGGAAGCCGATAAGCGGCGGAGAAGCACAAAAATATTTGCCTTTTTACAAAGGAATAATAATTTTTTTTTTTAAATTTCGATAAACATTTTAGAAGAATTATTTTTTATGGATTAAATTTGTTTAAAATAGTAAAAAAATTATAAAATAAATTATTCTACTTGCCTTCTTAACAGCAAAGTGCACTGCCTACCTTGCCTACCCAGAGGCACGTCCCGATATATATTATATATTTATATATATAATATATATATATATGTTATTGAAAAAGGAAAATGTCTGCATATATAATTAACTAGTTACCTATACTTTTTATTATATATATATATATATTATTTATACATTTTTAAATTGTATCCCTATTTATTATATAAGACATTTGTTATATTATTTATAAATTATATATATATATATATAATATATATAATAATATATATATTATATATATAATATATATATATATATATATATATTATATATATATATATATATATTATATATATATATATATTCAACCAGGCGGGCAAAAGGCCAGACACACCAAATTCCATCGTAGTTTTGAAAAATTGGAAACCAGGGGCCAAATTGAACCCTGACATGCTCCTATGAGCATCGCTTGAAATTGTACAAATCAAAGGAAGATGGAAAAATAGACAAATGGAATGTGTTCCAGACTTTACCAATGTAGTAGATGTAAGATTGAGCATAAGAGTTAAGTCTGGACTAGAGAGTTGGACGGAGAAAGGCTGAGACTGTCTGAAATACGATTCGCAGGAACTCTCCTCAAATTAGGAGGTACATGATTGGAAAATCCAAAAGAGCAATGTAAATTGTGATAACAATAGAATAAGGAGAGTGATGCAACACTTCGACGGCTAAAAAGAATTGAGAAAGCTAGTGAGTGTAGGAGAGGTAGTGAGTTGATGAGCATTAGACTATAAGGAGAGCAATATATGTGGAACCACCTCAGATATGTAATTCATACTCTAAGCAAGGACGAATAACGCCCCTATGCAGAGATAGCAACTGATTTGGGGAGAAGAAGTTCTGAAAGCTCCAAACACAATTTCCTAGAAACCTGTTAAAAAGAATATGATCCTTCTAAGAAAGATCTCGAGAAAAGAAAATATCATGAATATTAAGAACAGAAGAAGGTTAGAGTTTTGTTTTCATTGAAATATGGTTATAGTTGTGTGGAAGATAGTTGAAGGAATAGTGGAAGAAGCTGAGTTATTGAGCATTAAAAACAACCATGTTTTTAATACAACTTTAGTATGAGCAAGGCTTCAGATAGTCTGTTGCCTCAAGGTTTCTCTCCTAGCATTTCATTTATTGCGTATTGAGATGATCGTCTTCAAAATTGGAAGGATTAATGATGAGTTAGTGGAGTTATCAGCCTAAGAGGTGGAAGAGGAGACAAAGAAAGGCTAGTATTTCATTGATGTAAAAGATTCGAAAAAAGGTTGGGGATAGACATAATGTTTTGAGTAACACCAGATCATGGATAGGATTTAAAGAAAATATGGGTATCTGATAATGGCAGTCATAGAACGACTGGAACTGAAATCAAAACAAGATTACAAAGAAGGAAAGAAACCGAAAGTCAGAAGTTGAGAAATTATAGATTTTGTGCCAGTTATCGAAAGCCTTCGATATGCTTAGCGCCACAGAAAAGATTCACCAAAAATGTGAATGCAAAGGGTCACAGTCGCAGCGGGTATTTACAGAAGCCCATACTGACAATAGAAAAAGATTTAGAAGATAGATGTTTTTCAAACTTCCTGGAAAGAATAGATTCGAAAACTTTAGGAAGAACAGAAGTTAGACCTATAGGACAATATTTGGATTGTCGCTGGATGAATTCATTCTTACAGCAGGAGGGAAAGGTTGAAGTTGATACGCGGAGATGAAACTGTCAGGCAATATGTAAAGCTCAAAAATACAAGTTTTGATGATCACTGGAGTGATAACTTCAGCAGCAGTTCAGAGAGTGCAGAAATAACATTTAAACGAGTTAAAAGAAGGCTGAGAGGAGGAATAGCTCTTGAACTGTCTAGAGTGGAATTAGAGGGAAAAGTTTTAGCAAACAGTTCAACTTTAGAGGATGTTAAGACAGTAGTATTAATGACAAAGATACAAAAGGAGGGAGATAGGAAGATGTAAAATTAATAATTTACCATGCTTTGTCTAAAACTGCCTTTAATGTAAGTGAAATTTTGCTAGTAACGCATATCTGTGAAGAATGCAATGATAACTATTGCAATTTTTTTTAATATTCTTGATCCGTGTTACATTACTATCCACTTTTCCTATCATTGTCTTTAATTACATAGGATCCAATATCTGGTTCGGGGTGAGCCCAATTTTCAACCCCCATAAAAATGGACATAAAATTCGTGATTTTCAGACCGATTTATATCATATTTAACAGCCGAAAACTTAGCGTTTTTGCCCCTCTAAAACGTCGTTTTAAGTTATTTTTCCTGATTCTGTATAAAATTATCTTCATTCTGAAAATTTTGTTCAATTTTTCAAAACCTATGTTTCTGACATTTTTTATTACAACTCCAGAATTTTTTTTGAAATGACTTCAAACTTAAAATAAACATAGATGTGATTTACCTACAAAAGTCACGAATTTCAAATTAATGCTTAATTCATCCTTAATTCTTACTTTGATTTCACAACAATGTGTAATTCTTACTTTGATGTCATATTAGTGAGTAATTCTTGCTTTAATGTCACACTAATGAGTAGTTCTTGCTTTGATGTCATAAAAATGCGTTATTTTTACTTTGATATTATATTAATACGTAATTCTTACTTTCATGTTACATTAATGAGTAATTCTTACTTTGATGTTTTAATAATGCGTAATTCTTAATTTGATGTCATATTAATGCGAAATTCTTACTTGGGTACCACATTAATGCGTAACTCTTACTTTGTCACATTAATGCATATTTCTTACTTTGATGTCAAATTAATATGTAATTCCCACTTTGATGTCACATTAATGCTAATTTTTACTCTGATGTCATATTAATGAGTAATTCTTACTTTGATGTCACATTAATCCATAATTCTAACTTTGAGGTCTGTCGTATTAGTGCGTAATTCTTACTTTAATGTCACATTAAAGAGTAAATCTTCCTTTGATATTACATTAATGCGTAATTCTTACTTTTATATCACAATAATGCGTAATTCTTACTTTGATGTCTGTCATATTAATGCGTAATTTTAACTTTTATGTCACATTAATGCTTAATTATTACTTTGATTTCTGTCATATTAATGCGTAATTTTTACTTTGATGTCACATTAATGCGCAATTTTTACTTTGATGCCACATTAATGAGTAATTCTTTCTAAAATATCTAAGTAAAAAACGGCATCTCCCCCGACTACATATGTCCTGAAAATTTCATCCACTTCGCCTGAACAGAAAAAAAATATCGCAATTTTTTAATTCAAAAAGCCAAAAAAAGGGGGTTTGAAATTGGGGACATTGTTTGAGCACAAATCTCAAAAAATCAAAAAAAAATACTTCACAACCTTTGTAGTAATGGACCCATCTATGCATATTTTTAAGTTTGAAGTTATTTCAAAAAAAAAATTCTGGAAGTTGATAGCAAAAATGTCAAAAACATGGGTTCTTGAAAAATTGAAAATTCGGAAATAATGACTACAGACAGAAAGAAACACTAAAAACGACGTTTTAGAGGGCAAAATAAGCTACAGTTTGGTGTTTATATGATCAAAATCGGCTAAAAATTACGAATTTTATGTTCCATTTTTTAGTTGGGGGGGGAGGGGGAGGAAATTGGGGCTCAGTCCAAACCAAATATTGAATCTTTTCTTATAAACCAAGATTTATCAGTTTCAGTTCAAGGGATGACTCTCGTCTCTCCTCTCTCGTCTCTCTCTCTCTCTCTCCTCTCTCTATCTATATAATATATTATATATAGTATATATATATAATATATAGTATATAATATATTACTATATTATGATTAGATATATATATATATATTATAATATATATATATATATATATAATATATATTATATATATATACTTATATATATATAACTATATATATATACTATTATATAGTAGTATTATTATAATTATTATATATATATATATAGTAATAATGTCTTAATACTATATATATCTATATATATATATTATATATACTAATATATAAATAATACTTATATATATAGTGATATATATGATATTATATTATAAGTTAATATATTACAGGGCCGGAGTGATTGCAAATCTCTGGCGGACAAACGCGGAGGGCTCGATCGTGAGTCCAAACGTGTTAAGACATTTATTGCTTAAATAACCTATGTTGTATGACGTTCGTCAAATTACGGACGATTTGAAGTATACACTAGTCTTATTGTTTGTGTGTGACGGTCGCATGTTAGGTTACCGCGATTTAAGCGTTACTTATATTGTTAATGGTTTGTGGCGTGCGTACATTTTGTGTACGCTTACGGACCTCCGGGAAACAACGTGGCAATACCTTTACCTCGCCCAATTCATCGTTGTTGATTCAGTGCAGTGTAGGCATCGATTACGAATTGGATCACTCCACTGTTTACCAAGTTAACCGACATTATACTTGGAGTAACCTTGCAACAAATGGGAAATCTTCGTTTATGCGACTCAGAACAAAAGGGACGTTTTCCAACAGAAATCACCCCCAGCCACACAATTGTTATGCTCGCCTTCATCAGCGCCTTCGAGATAATGGGACCCTACGTCCCCGGTGCATTGGTGGAAAACCGCGTAATATGAGGACTCCTGCGTTTGAAGAAGAGGTGCTTGAGAGAGTCGCCAAGGACTCGTCGACTAGAACATGCGCCATTGCCCATGCCTTATGGGTTTCAAATCGTCGTCTGTGGGTTCGGGTCTTGCAAGAGCAAGGCCTCCATGCATACCACCTACAAAAGTACAAGGACTTGGGCCAAACGACTTCGCACCCCGTGTGCGGTTTTGCCCGGTGGTTTCTGCAACGTAGCATCGATAATCCTGCCTTTCCTCACATGTCTTGTTTACCGATAGAGGCTGTGCCTTCACACGTTAATGGGCTACTCAGCAGCAGAAACAGCACATATGGACGAGGACCAATCCGCACGCAATGTTATCAGAGTCCACGCAGGCGAAATTTACCTGTAAAGCATTCTGGGGTGGAATTCTTGGGGGATTATCTGCTGGGACCCTGTCATCATTCCACAGCGTTTGGATGGACCTGCGTACCTGCGTACCTGCAACTACTCCATAACACTCCTCCGCAGCTCATGGACGACGTACCCCTTGCGACCCGCAGAGACATGTGGTTCCAACATGATGGCGCTCCAGCGCACTTCAGCCACCAAGTACGGGCGCATCTGAACAGAATTTACACTGCCAAATGGATAGGGAGAGGGGGACCGGTTGCGTGGCCTGCAAGATCGCCCGACCTCACGCACCTTGATTATTTTCTTTGTGGGGCATGTGAAGAGTGTTTGTACATTAACCCAGTCAACACAAGAGAGGAACTGATTCAGCGAATATTCACTCTTTTGATCAAATCAGACACAGTGAGGGCATGTTTCACGTTAGAGTCCGACAGGGCAAGGCACGGCGATGCTGTAGCGAATGTAACTCAGGTACAGTGCAGACACTTTGCAACACCTCCCCGTAATTTTCCCCAATAAAATGATTTCATAACAAGCTACCATTGTTTGCTTTACAACTTCGCGTCAAAACACATGACGTGTTTAACAACAATATCCTATTGATTAACCCTTATCAACCTTCGGAGTACGACAGATGACGCATGCACACATACATAACCATTAGAATACTCCAAAATATCCTGTTACGAAGCAACGACCGTTGCTCAAACAACATCAGCGTGGATTTAACTTACATCATCCGCTAACTGTTTGAAACGCAGCGTCATACAACATAGGCTTATTTAACAATAAAAGTTCCTTTATCGTTGCCTCTATTCAGCCCTCAAGTTTTTCGCAAGAGCGTTTTTGAACACCCTGGTAAATATATATATAAGCTATATAATACTATATATACTACTATGATAATATATATTAACTATATATATAATTATATTATATATATTATATAATAGTATATATAAATATATAATAGTATATATATATTAGATAAATAAGAGGATTCAATAAATATAAAATACGATGATTCGATAAAGGTATGGTTGTTTTCTTTGGATTAATTTGAATTGGGCTGTAAGTTGCGTACACTAGCCCAGGTCATCACACTATGGGTTGGCGGTGGCAAAATCAGCATCTAGAGTTCAAGGAGATGGGCAACAACAGTACTGAAGATGATTGTTAGTTAGCGTGCCCATGTGCCAATTGCGAAGCCACGTCAGAAACTTCTTGTTGATGACTGCATAATGTCGCTAAATAGAAGTGCATTTCAATCGATTTTCAGTTTATCACGCGAAAGTTTCATGTCTGCGAGTTGATTTTTTCAGTCCTCAATTGCTAACAGAAATTTCTAAGCCTTGGCGTAAAGATTGCTGAATATCTTACCTGGAGGTAACTGCACTGTAAAGTTATCGGAAAATATTCGGAGCTGGTTCGGAGGTGAGAAGAGGCTAGATTACTTCCTTATCTTCCTTATCAGAACTTCGATTACCTCTATCCCCGATGTAGGAAGGGATCCAACAGAAAGTAGCCTCTTTTCAATGTTACTGAACTGTATCAAGAATCGCTTCACCATGAAAATGATGGCGTTGTTTGGATAAATATAATTTTGAGAACTTGCATGCCGTTGAGTGAATTTTAATATATTACACACAGATGATTGTAATGTGATATCCTGTTTCACCTCCAAGCCTTTCTTGGTGGAGAAGCTAAAGGCTCTTGTGGTAATTCTGATATATTCTCGTTTGAACTGGTTTTAAAAAGTGCAGAAATCGTGGATGTTTCGTCATATGTCGCACCTACATAGTACGATTTTGATGGAATCATGCAATGCAAATACGTAAGAGAGGCCTTCGATTTGCAATCACTGTTTTGAGGCAAAATGGAGCAGGACAAGGGTTTACTTTTAGCCGAAAAAATGTGGAAGAGGACGATTCTTTCTACCTTAAAAATTGAATTCTTTTATTTTAAATGGAATTCTATCTGTGTGATTTCACTTTGTATGCTATTAATGTAAATTGCTAATGTGAATTACATTGGTAATGTAAATGTATTTTTTCCGAGCACGTTTTACATTTCAATAAACAAACTATAAGTCTGTTATAATGAATAATTAATTTAATTAAGTGCGGTGGACTGTGACCTGTGAGACAACGAGAGACAAAAACTTTGGGCCTTGGACCAAAAAAACACTGAAGACCGACCACTGGTGTAAGAGATCAATAAATAGCTCACAATATAATAAGGTTTATAAATGTTTGATATCAAAAGAAAGATGAGACGATCGTCTAAGATGAGGGCCTAAAAATCTGACCTCTGAGTTTGATATTGGTAAACCATTGAGTAATGAGAATAACAACATTCAATGATGTCAGGGGCGTAGCCAGGGGGGGGCTGAGGGGGCTGCAGCCCCCCCCGAAATTTTCGACAGTACAATTTTTTCTAAAGTGCCACAATTACAAATATATATATATATACTATTATATATATATATACGTTGTGATATGTCATAGTAAGGATATATATATATATTAATATATATATATATATATAATATATATATATATATAATATATATATTAGCTATATATATATATTATATTGATATATATATATATAAGATAATATTGAAGCTCTTATTCAGAAAAAAATCGAAAAGCATAGACAAACAAACCTGATCACCTCAAAATAAGAAAAGATGTTGACAAGAAAATAGAGAAAAACTTGTCCAATCATTAAAAACTATACTCGTTTACTAGTTAATGTGGCCAGCAAGGTCTTGCATTAAGGGGCTCAAGGGACTCTGGACGTATTGAATTACCACTCCACCTGAAAATGACGGAAATTTTTAGAAGCCTTCTTAGGTTTCGAGCAATGGAGGTGACCAGGTTTTGAAGACCCACTTTACTTCTATCGTCCAAAAATTCAATTGTATTACGGAGTCCGATATACAGAATAAGATCATACAGTCATTTAGTTCAGCTTATATACAAAGAAAATAGTGAAGAACGTTAATTAAAAACAAATTATTTTTCACAACGGATATTTCCCAAACAGGAACAGTTTTCACTTGTGTAAGGTACGTGATTGTGGTGATTGAGGTGATACTCCTTTTACTTAGAGAGGATTTTTATCATTTGTTCCGGGTGTTTTTTGAGATGCTCACAGGAAAGCATTGGCAAATGCTAATTTTGAGAGGACTCGCCTATTCTTGGTTTAAAACTCTGAAAATTTAAGAGGCCAAGATATTGATGGGAGCCCTTCCATGAGAGGCGAATTTCGAGGAGTGCAATGCTGTTTTTTCGGAATGAGTATCCTAAAGCTCTTACACACATTATGTAGCACATTATTTAAATCTATACTCTCAGACTCTGTTTCTAAAATTGCGAGACAAATTTCGATACAGTCTTTAGGTTCGATCTGCTGAAATATGCACTGTTTCTGATCGAGTCCGAAAGTCGCACAAAACGTTTGGAATGATAAAATCAAAAAGTTTCTGAGTAACCAAAAATAACAAGGAGGATCCAAAAAGATTTGCCTCTGCAGACCAATCGGTTGAACGGCATTGAAGCGGTTTTCCATTTTTTAAAGAGACTCTTGAGCTAATACTTGCGTCATCGGATCAGAAATAATAGGGAAATGGCCTGGTGAATTTATCACAGGAAAGCTTACTTCGTTAGTTTTTAATTCAATCAGTAAGTTTTTGATAATTTTAGCAATTAACATTATTCGTTTTAAGTAAATTTTCTTGGAATTAGCCTACACTGATTTGTCAAAACTGCAGTTACAGAATGTCCTTTGGACATTGTCCAGTGCAATCAAACTTAAGAAAGACATTATTGCAACTTCTCCCGAAAAATATAGACCAAAATGCAGGACACAGAGTTTAAACCATATTCACACAAGCTAAGAATGTATGCGACAGCTTAGGTATTGATAAGATTTGTTGCCTACGAAGGTTCCAGAAATATCCCATTGTAATGTATCTACATCAGATGCCGAATCATATTAACCGCCATCTGCAGCATTTTTATTCCGTTTTTGATTGGTGATCTGATTTTTTCTTTGACTGATCGATTTCTCTAGCATAAAACCACTATCATTTCACTCCAGTATATTTTACCAGAAAGTGCAATGTACCTATAAGCATATTTAGTGAAAAAAAGCATCCTCTTTTATAAAAGACGACCTTCAGACCCTCACGAGAACACTAACAAGGAGAAGTTTGTGTCTCTTGGCTACCGTAAATCGGCTGCCTAGAAAATGAAAACCCAAAAACTGCGATGCTTTTTCTAAGTGTGACAAGAGGAGGTTTCCTAACATGCTACTCTACTGAACGTATTGGCAGTTGTTTCCTGTTCCACGCAAGAGTAGAAGAACCTTTTGCGGGACATGTAAGGCGCCTGAAACGTATTTACGAAGAGTGTTGAGAGGATCGCTATTACAGTCTTGCGTTTACTGTCAAAATCATCGAGATCTCAGCACGTACAGAATGAAAATATTTTGAATCACCTCAGTCAAAAAAGCACGGAAACTGTGTGAATATTGACCGATAAAACGATGGGTAAAGTTCTGATGAGAATTAAATATATGACGCAAAAGTTTTTGTTTTACTAGTATAGTATATATATTATATAATGAATTAATGTATAGAAATATTACTTAATATATATATATATAGTATCATATATATAGTATATAGATATAATAATAATATCATATATATATACTTATATTATATATATATTATTATATATCATAATTTAACTTCATTTGAAATGTAACCACTAGCGAAAGTCGCAGCCCCCCCCGAAAAAAATTCCTGGCTACGGGCCTGAATGATGTATATTGGAGTTTAAGTGCAGCCGGCTCTAGACAAGATATTTTGGCACCAATTATTTATAAACCTAAATTATCGAAATATAGCGAACACTAAGGATCACATGGATGGTAGCCAATAACCATCACATCATTGAAGCACAGGAATAAAGCATAAATCTAATCATATTCCCCTACGAGACACCATACTTCAAAATTTTGGATCTTGAGAGTGCGACAGAATTGCGTGCTTGGGGAAGTCTTATTTGGCTAATAGTTGTTGGATGAAATAAGGAAGCTGTTCACAAAAGATCCAGAGAAAAAATATCCTCCGTATGGAATCGCAGATTTCTCGAGGTCAAAGAACACCTCAACACTCTTTTAGTCTCGAGAATGCTTTTCGTTTTTCGTGATATATGTGCGCAAGTGGGTATACAATTAAGCGGTGTATCTGAAATATAAACTGGAAATCTGAGAAAGAACGATGACCCTTCAAGGCAGGATGCAGATGTCCTGGCATCCTTTTTTCATCCCATTGCTGGCGTGACACAGGTGGAAGATATTGACCCTGTTTAAAAGAAATGTGATATTGTATTTTCCCGGGCATGGGGATAGTAGTAACATAAAACTGTTGAACTGTAGATAGTCGACCACACTGAAAGGAATCTCCGTCCAATTCATATTCTGTTGTATAAATGAAGACGGGAGATAGTAGCGAAACATTATATACAAAAGACAGTTAGGTATAAGGTCTTCATAAGATATATTATAATTAAATAGTTATAGGAAACTAATATCTGAATTTCATAAGCTAATACAACGAAGGTGCATCACAAATGAAAGAGAGTGAAAAATTCTCTGAAGGAAATGTTCAGCAGAGTATGAACTTAGCACTAAAAAGTAATGAAAGATTTTAGGAAACTTCTAATTACAAATGAGAAGATCCAAGAGATTTGGGAAGGAACATTTTATGTAAAAGAGCTGATTTGTTAGAGTAGGCTATTTTATATTTATATATTTAAATTGTTTGAGAATTTTATATTTAGAAAATGATATTTATATGGAACTAAACCACAAACGTAAGATGTTAAAATTATCCGAGAATTCCATATAGTTTTCTTATGATCGAGAACAAAGGATTGGCAATCGAGTCAAAATAGATCCCATCATCCAAATTATTATAGTAAAATTGCATTTATAATGAGTATATTCTGTTAATGTTAAAATGTACTACTAATCTTATAATAAAAATTATAATAATCATAAGATTTTATTGAAATTAATTGACATTACCTAATTTAGAAATAGAACATATTTACAATAAAAAAATATACATTTTTTTTATCTCTGTGACCTCCACGTGGTGTATATAAATATATATAATATAAATACTATATATAAATATTATATATATATATATATATATATACATATATACGATTTATAAATTTAGTAATTCAATTATATATAATGTAGAAATGTACATATATATATATATATATATATATATATATTATATATATATATATATATTATATATATTGATTGGTTTTTATATATATATTTATTTGCTATAATATATATATATATAATATATATATATATATTATATATAATACTATATAATATATATACTATATATAATAAATACTATATATATGATAAATTTTCCATTTCAAAAAAAAAACAAATATTAATATATTATTATATACTTATATTAGTATATATTATAAGTAATATTTTATATATATATATATATATATATATATATATCAATATGATATAATATATATATATAGATTATATATATATATAAATGGGTAAAAATTTCTCGATGTTTTACAAAATTTTTCGTTTAGAAAATGTCTATGGAGGTGTATTTTCTGTTATTGTTTGAGACAAATAAATTTTATTTCTTATATTATGTTTACAATATTTTATTTTTTGTAGGTGTAACTGTGAATTGTGCTGCTCCTGGAATTGTCAGAAGTGAATTATACGAAAAGTCTCCAAACCCTTGGGTCTCCAAAGTCATGAGAGCTATTGTTTATTTCACCGGAAGGGTTAGTTTACATTTATTATATTTTTATATAGTAATTGGAAATGCTAAAGTTTTTGTGATTATTATTATTATTATTATTATTATTATTATTATTATTATTATTATTATTATTATTATTATTATTATTATTATTATTATTATTATTATTATTATTATTATTATTATTATTATATTATTATTATTATTATTATTATTATTATTATTCTCTCTGATCGCTCCATATCAGCACTCGTTGATGGAGCTTCCTCTTCCTCCTTTCCTATTAATTGTGGTGTTCCTCAAGGTTCTGTTTTATCTCCAACTTTATTCTTACTTTTCATCAACGATCTCCTCAAACTGTACTTCTAACATCTTTTCCACTCTTACGCACGATGACTCAAACTCTCCATTCTTCCACTATTCAAATCTGCTCCCTCTTT
>JABUQX010108672.1:0-17500 GCA_015478945.1 Trachelipus rathkii | reverse complement strand
ACCCAAAACAAAAACAGATTTAATGAAATGATGCAATACCCAAAACAATAAATAGATTTATTAACAGAACATGTATTTTATCGAAAATCATTTCTGTTGTGTACAGGGATCAAGTAGTGAGAGGTTTTTTAATTAAAGAATAGATTTATTCAGAACAAATTTTAGTATTTGAGCACTTTTCTAATTAAAAATAGATTTATTCAGAACATTTTTTAATATTTGGACACTTTTTCCAACTAACATATTACTATTATAATTATTATATTATAAATCTATTCTACTTGGACAATCCAACACCCTGAAAACGCAACAAGATTACTGCGAACGCCTTACAGATAACGGAAACTGATCCTTTTTTCTGTAAAAATGGTTTGATTAAACTACTTGTAGGCCTTAAATTTAGGCCCTCAAATTTAGGATATGGCTTTATACCGCCTCTTAAAGCCTGTAATACCAGGTTCCAAAAGGTATTCAGTATAGACCAAGATTCGAGTAATGTCAATGTTTTTATTTATTTTATAAATTATATTTCCAAATACCTTCTTTTCTGTAAATGGTTGGTTGAATTATTACTGTACTTTTAGGGCTAAATTTAGCCTAACATGTTACGATAAGGCCTATTGTGTTTGCTACCCTGGCTGATTTAGCCTAAACCAGGCAAAAAATAATTCCAGTATAGACAAGAATCTAGAATTCAATGTTATTATTATTTATAAATTTTATTTGTTTCAACTAACATGCTGGATCGGTATAAGATCCTTTAAGCAGGTTAAGAAAGAAATTTTTCTTTCCTTTTCTTGTTGAGTGGACGGAGTTAGTCCCTATCTCTATATGACCAGGGCGTATGTTGGTGATTGGTCGAAATAAATTACATCCTTTTTGGCAAATTATGGTACTGCTTAAAACATGTTGTTTCATTATCCTGAGCCTACTTGTTGACTTGGAAATGAAAATGATAACTTAGTTCTGTAAAACTGATATGTGTAGCAGGCCCAGTGTTGGGGTATACCCAAACTCGAGTTTTAAAACCATACTCTTGTTAGGCTGTTAAGCTGGGGTGCACTAAGTTTTCTCATGGTTTTTTAATAAAAGTTGTTCTTATTTTCCACGTACGCACTTATAGATGCTTTGGCAGTTATTCATAAAAGAAGAAGATGCGAAATTAAAAAGGACATTATTTCAGTGGGAAATCGAAGATTTCCCTGGGAGCAGAGGGGTTCATTCTTATTTAAAAGAAATCCCAATGGATTTGAATTTTTCAAAATTTTTCACGTGTGCTAACCATTCACCATGTTATAGCACAAATCGTATTTTCATATGAGTAACAAGTTATGAATTACTGTATGTGTAAACCACACTGAAGAGTTGGTTTACAGTATTACTTATATTTAAAACAAACTCACAAGCTTTAAAACTGTTTTCCAAAACAGTCTGATTAGCCAGAGCGAAGAAGACAAACAACTATTAATGCAATTAACTTTCTTATTATTTGGATAACATTAAAAAATTTCCAGTTATTTACAAGTATTATGGGAGAGAAAAATTCTAATATCACACAATATACAAAAATTGTAATAATATTGATTCTTACATTTTCAGGGCCTAAACGCAGCTGAAGTATTATGTCAGAAGTCCGCGTAGCAGATAGAATGCAGATGAATGAAGACATATGTGTTATCTAATTTCGTAAATTTAATAATTCATTACATGTTAATAATACCAGAGAATTTCATACGCATTTTTAAAAGGAAATCTCTTGATCGATGATCTCCTCTCGTCTCATCATCGATCGCTTTCCCTAATTCTATAGAGACGTACAGAAATTCATCTAATTCTACTTTAGAAAAACAATGTAAGAAAGTGTTATTTACGCAGTGATCCAGATTGGCAATATTAACTATGTGATATCCAGAGCTGGAACTTTTTACATATGTGCTATCTGAAGGTATTAATGAGATATCGATTATAATATTGGAGAATTTTTTAATGATATAAATGAATATTTTATCATATTTGTAAAGATTTAGAGAGTTATAATCTGGAGTCTTCGTAAAGCTCCTATGAATGCGCGGAGGTGTTTATAATACTAAATAATATCCCCGTTATATAATTTAATGTTAACCTTTATTATTATATATATATAAATATATACTATATATATATATTTAATATAATATATATAATATATATATTATTATTATATTATAATATTATAATATATATATATAGTATTATATATATAATATATATATATATATATATTTATATACTATATATATATATATATATATATATATACTATATATAATATTATATATTTAGTATATCAATATAGTTTCTAGATTTTATTTAATTATATATTTCATATGAACATAATATCGATATATAAAATATATCAGACCTATTTGTAAATATATATATTAATTTACTATATTACTATTTAAGTATTATAATATAATGATATTATATATTATATATATATTATATATAGTATAATATATATATATAATATATATATATATATGATATATATATTATATAAATATATTATATATATATATATAATATATATATATATATATACTATATAAAATCATATGTAAGTTAATGATTATTTTTAAATTTCTAATTTATATAGGCATATATATTTTCCTTATTTTACTTTCCTAAATAAATATATCTTAACCTCCAACAGAAGATGAAATTTTAATACCTGTTCAAACACAATAACAAATTCGATGTAATTACATATTTCAATATTACTTATCAGATTAGGCTTCCATTTGATTATTTGAAAAAAAACATGTTTTTACATTAACCTTAAAAACCAAAAAAAGCGAAATAAGAAATAATTTCTCGACCAGTCAACATGCGCATTGGTCATTAGAGATAGGACCTACTCCGTCATCACAAGAAAAGGAAGGCATTTTGTCCTTCTTACCTTGGCTTAAAGGATCTTAGCCGATCCTAGCATGTTCCCAGTTTTGAAATAATTTATTAGATAAATAATAATCATTGTCATCTCTCTGATTTCTTGTCATATACTGGAATTTACTCTTTGACCTGATTAGGCTTTAAATCAACCAGGATGGGTACAAAAAAAGGTTATCCGTAATTTTAGGCCTAAATTTAGCTTTCCTAAAGTATTATTTCAACCCATTTTACAGAAAGAGGTCAGTGAATAATTTATAAAAATAATATACATTGATTCTTCGAATGCTTTGGTGTCTATACTGGATTACCCTTTTTGAACTGGTAATTAGGCTAAAGCTCTCAATGGGGTTATAAAAAGCCCATATCCATAAATTGAGGTCCTAAATTTAGGCCAAAGGTATTTTTATTTCAACACATTTTTTACAGAAAGAGGGCAGTTTCGTATTTCTGTAAGGAGTGCGCCGTTGGTTGACGGTTTTTGTAGTGTTGTAAAAATTGTTTACTGTGCTATGCTATAATAATAATTAATAATTAATTTATAATGATTTAATTATATTATTAAAGTTAAATCCAAATTATTTAAAAAACTTTGATATATTTTTTTAGTTAACGTTGAATGAATAATATAAATGTAAGTGAAATAATTGTTATTTTAAAGTAAAACACTTAATCTATTATTATAAGAATTATATATATTATTATTATTATATATTATACTATAATATATATATATATATACTATATTATATAATATATATTTACTATATATTATATATATATATATATATAATATATAAATTATATAATATATAAATATATATCATTATATAACATCATTGTAAATATATTTAACTCTTTATATATTATATTAATATATAAAATATATATATATATTAGTACTATATTGATATATATATATATATATATTATATATATATATATATATATTATATATATTATATATATATATTTATATGTATATATATATAATATACTATATATATTATAATATATATATATATATATAATAATAGCACAATCATCATCATCTAGTTACACGCTATAATAATTTTATATGAGAGGACGCCCCTATACTATATATAAATCATTGTAAGTTAATGATTTTTTAAGGTAATATTAGTATAGTAGTTTAAAAGTTTTATATTATTCTAAAAGGAAACATTTTTGTTTTATTTAAACTATTGTACAGGTATGTTATGAGCTTGAAATGTATTAAAAATTATAAAAGTTCTATGAAGGATAATAATTAAATTATAGTTTAAATTAAACCGATCATTTTTGACTCCATTTATTCAAAAACATGTTCTTTTACTACCTTTTTAAAACCCAAAAAAAGCGACAAAAAATTCTTCGACCAGTCACCTATGCGGCTCGGGTTCATATAGAGATAAGGACTACTCTGTCCACTCACAAAAAGGAAGGCATTCCTTCTTACCTGCTAAAGGATTCTTACCCGTCTAGCTGTTCAGTTTTGAACCGTCCCCATGTGTAGCTTAGTCAACGATGCCCTCTGACTTGGATCTGCCATCTATTATTTATAAATCAATATAATACATTGAATTCTCCGATTTCTTGCCATAATACTGGAATTACCCTTTTTTTGACCTCGGTTATTAGGCTTAAATTTCAGCCAGGGGTAAAAAAGGCTTTCGTTAAATTTAAGGCCGCCCTAAATTTAGCCCTAAGTTTACGTTATATTTACAACACCATTTTACAGGAAAGGGAGGTCAGTTTGAAATATTTATAAAAATTAGATAACAGTTGATTCTCGAATCTTGTCTATTACTGGACTTTTACCGTTTGACTGGTATTAGGCGCTTTAAAGCGTATAAAAGCCATAATATCCTAATTGAGGCTAAATTTAGGACCCTAAAGATTAGTATTTCAAAATTTACAGAAGAGGCAGCTTTCGTATCTGATAAGGAGTGCCCTGTTGTTGTGCGTTTTTCAGGTCGCTGGGATTGGTCAACTGTGCATAAGATGCAAATAATAATTAATATAATATAATATTAAATTATATTTATTAAAGTAAATCCAAATTATTTTAAAAAATTGAATTTTTTACTTTTCATATGAAACTTCAGGATTAATATAATCAATTTAATGCACATGGTTATTTTTTAAATAAAAACCTAGAATGATTTTTAATATATTAAAATACGATGTTATGTTTTTACAGAGAAGACTTGGCTTGCACATTTTTTATTAACTTATTATTACTATTCCTTCATGGTGATGTAAAGCAGTAAGTCAACATAGAAAACAAAACGTGTGGTAGCTGGTTAATATGTATAGTGGAGGACTGTTGGGTCGTCCACTTACTGAATTTCATTACGTGTTAGATGACGTAAATCTATATATTTCATTAAAAATTTCATAAAATTTTTTAGTTTAAAATTATTTTCGAAATACTTTGAAATTTATAAACAAAAAAATTATTAGCCGTTAATATAATTACAAAATGCTATTTGTTCAAAATTGATGATTCGTCTATTTCAAAGTTTTAAAAGAAACCTGTTGAAATATATGCTTACTTATATTGGGGATGAGTAATACTAAATGCACGTGTTTAATTTTAAAACATAAAAATGTTTTTAATACCAACATTCATTAATGTTCTTGTTCAATTACAAAAGAAATCTTATTTGATATGTTTATTATACCGATTGTACTATTTTAGCATGAACAGAGAGATGTTTAGCTGTGTGGTGTGTGTGTGTGTTGTTGCTGTTGTGTGCAGTGTTTGTTTGTACAGTGTGTGTAAAGTGCTCGTGGCGGTGTTTAAATAATTAATAATATTTTGTGAGGTTGTAAATACATAAGGATAATAAATAATAATAAAAATAAAAAGAATAATAAGTAATTAAAGAAATTGAAATAGAAATAATATTAATAATATTAAAATAAATAGATAATAAAAATTAATTAAAAATAAAAAATAAAAAAAAAAAAATAATAAAAAATAATAATACTAATAAATAATAATATAAATAATCAATAACAATAAATAACAATAAAACTAATGAATAATGATAATAAAAATAATAAAAATAATAATGAATAATAAAATAAATAATAAAAAAAAATTAAATAACAATAATAATAATAAAAAATAATAATAATAAAATAATAATAAAAATAATAATAATAAAATTAATTAATAAAATAAATAAAATAATAATAAAAAAAACACCAATAACCTAATGTTAAATAACTAATCATCGCATCCGAAAACCGAAATCAGTATTAAAGCAGTAAGCAGTAAAACTAATCCCCCCTCTAATCCCTTTGTCTGTTAAAAAACCGGCAACCATCTCGTTACTTGAGTATTACTGATTTTAAACAAGCCCATATATACCAAAAGGAACCTAGTAAAGCCAGTTTCCCGGAGTTGCAGAGACATTTTATTGCATAAGTGTTGATAAAAAATAAAATGTTATATTGTCATATAATCTGGGTTTTTCTTCTTACATACAAGTTTTTTTGAAAATAATTTTAATAAAATTAAAAATTGATAATTAAAAAAAAAATATAAAGAAAACATAATGTTAATAAATTTATAATGATGTTAAAGCATCTAACTAAGCATAAATCAGTATGAAGAAAGAAGTAAAACCAAAGCTTACTATCTCCCTCTGTTGCTAAGGCAATTGAGCTATTGATTACGTTTTTTACTTTTACTGTTCTTAAGGTCATCGTAAAATTACTGTTTTTTTACATAGAAGACGAACAAGAATACCATAAATATGTAGCACCAATAACTAAATATTTGTCAAGTAAAATTTTTATTGAAAATTTGAGTTTACATTTGGATTTACAAAAACGTATGAAGAATGTTGTGAAATATGAATAATTAGGTCATGTTAATGGATGGATGTTTTACAGTTTCTAGGGATCCGTAAAAAAAAGTGTTTAAAATAAAAAAATATTGTAAAAAAAAGTAAAATGTTTAGGAGTATGAAGTAAAAATTGACTGAATGACTCATTAGTTACTATTTTGAAAAGAAAATCTTTGAAAATAGTTTCAATTGATATACAAAATACATTATCCGCTGCCCTCGCGCAGGAAAGAAATACTTGCCGCCGATGCAGACCCGCGGCGGGGCCGGGTTACGCCGCCTGGCGGGGCACGCGGCGGGCCGCGGGTTAAGGCGGGAAGAATATCTGCGCGCCTGCGGGCGCCAACGCAGGCTTTGGTCGGGAACGATATGGGACGAGAGTGTGAAACAGCCGCGGGGCGGCGTTCATTTATTCGATCATTGGTCCTTATTTTCTGCGCGGATGCTGGCGCATGCTGCGCCTCAGGGGTTGATCCTCGCTTTTGACCTATGTGGTGTTAAGATCATTTCATAACTTGCTCTTTTGTCTTTTTTTATGATTTGTTTTAGGATATTATGTCTGTGCTTAGAATAATACTAGTAAAGGAAAACCATCCTTAGCAGCTTTTTATTTTTTTTTTTATAATATACCACCATTTCGAATCCTCAACCTTATAAAACATAGTGGGTATTTTAATCAACTTGCGGTACCAATATTAGTGCTATTCTAAGGCTCAGAGGAGATAGCTAAGAAAAAAAGCTAACTCATAGAGTAGAAGATAGTATCCTCCCTAGCAACTTTGTTCATATTAACACCATTTCGAGTCCTCTAGGCTTATAAAGACCTACGGGGTAGACACCAACAATTCTAGGTGCCTAATTCTAGGACTCAAAGGGAGGCTTGAAAAAAGGCTTTGAAAAAAAGTGCACTCAGAGAGGCACTATGTGGGCACTCAAGGTGTGGCACTCATGCGGCATTCACTCGGCAACTATATGGCACTCAACTTGCCAGATGTTGGAAGCTCAGCTGGCATCAAGCTTGGCACTCAGTACACTGTCTCCCCTCAGTTTTGGCCTCCCTGTCTGACCCCCCTTTAGCGGGCGTTAGCCACCCCTTTTTGATATTTTTGACCTTGGGTATTTCTGACCTTGATACCCGTATCAAAGGCCTGAAATTGCAACCTTTCATGAAGCGTTCGTGAGGGATAAGTCGACGGCACCTGTAAAGGGTAACTAAAGTGTACCTTGGGTAGGGAAAAAACTGTTAGAACCTAAACAATGAGGTCATGGATAAAGGTTACCTGCCCTATAAGCTGAGAGTTGCCGAGAATGTAAACTCTTTTCTCCCTAACTTGAACGCATGTAACACTGTACTCTATACCTAACTTGAAAGTATGTATTATCTACACCCATAAATTCCTCTCGGATACGGATGTATTGGTATCATTTATCCTAAACTTTGAAACGCATTGTATGTATTCATCACCATAGCTGAATTACACACACCACACACACCCAAACACACACACACACGGTCATGATTCACGACTTTCCACCGTCCCTTATCCGTACTGCCTAAGCCGTTCCTTATGACTCAAGACTTACGGCCTTTACCTTTCGAGGCTTTGGGTCTATAATTCAAAATATTAATCTGTCTAAGGACATCAAGGTAAAAACTCGAACACCATACCACTTTAGCAAAGTAAGGGTATTTAACCCACAGGTCCACACTAAGACCTGAGAAACAGGTATCTTTTACGTAACTTGAAATCACCTTACTTAAGTACCCAGATTTATATTATTATATTATATATATTATAATTATATTATTTATATTATATATATATATATATATATATTTATATTATAGTAATAATATTATTATATATATATATATATATATATATTATATATATATATAAAATATTATATATATATATATATATATTATATATTATATATATAGTATTTATTATATATATATATATAATATACAATATATATATAATATATATATATATATATATATATATAATATATATATTATATATATATATATATATATATATATATATATAATAATATATAATATATTATATATATATATATTATATATATACTATTATATATATATATATATAAACTTATATATCTATGTATCACTTAACACATCACAACCTACACCTACAACACACACACACCACACCACACACACACACACACACACACACACCACGCCAGATATTGAGTTTACTATCAATACACACATACACCCGTCCATAGGAACTTACGCTCACAACCTACACACACACACCACACAACACACAAAACACACACATAGACACATACACACATACCTAGTACATAACACTCCACCCTAGCTCACACCTAGCTACCTTACACACTTATGACACTTTTCATACACACATACCCCCCACCTCATAGACACTTTACCACCCATCCATGAGACACTTACCACCCACCCATAGGAAACTTTACACTCACCCATAGGGCAACTTATCACCGCTCAACCACACATTACACATATGACACTTTACACCACTACACCAAACCATTAGGGACACTTACACTCACCCATAGACACTTCACCACTTACACACATTACACATACCACACCACTTAATGCACTTATACCACCACCCCCATTAACACTATGACACTAATCTATACACACATACAGCCCACCCCATAGACAACTTACATCACCCATAGACACTTACACCCCACCCATAGACACTTTACACTAGCCAATATACACTTACACACACACATACTAGACACTTATACAGCCCATTGACCACTTACATTACATATCCATAGACACTTTAACACATTACCCATAGACCACTTTTACACTCATACCACAGACACTACACTTTATACACTCACTATATAACACTTATATACTACCACACAAACACTCGTATAGTCATTAATCTGAC
The DNA here is from genome assembly GCA_015478945.1 of Trachelipus rathkii. Classification (NCBI taxonomy): domain Eukaryota; kingdom Metazoa; phylum Arthropoda; class Malacostraca; order Isopoda; family Trachelipodidae; genus Trachelipus; species Trachelipus rathkii. Next base: position 7,764 of record JABUQX010108672.1, on the reverse strand, counting down.
CTCAGCTTTGATGCTCTCATACTTTTGATAATGCTCATCAGCTTATTTGATGCCGTCGCTTGATATGCTATACCCAACATTATAATGGCTCAACCTTTCATGTAACTTATTTGAACCAGGCCTCATCTTATGATTGCCTCAGTCTTATAGCATGAACATATACTTTGATATGCCTCATCTATTGTGGCTCAGCCTTTGATGACATTATCTAATATCTATTGATTGCCTCATTTTTTTATATGTAATGGTGTATATACTATAGCAATTATTATGACTGCTCAACTATTGATGACATCACTATCTTGATGTTTCATCTTGTGATGGGTGCCTATCTTTTGAACGTTCATCTTTGATGGCAAATACCTAATATATTGTATGGTTCATTTTGATAACAATATCCTATATTGATGGTTTCATACTTTGATGACACTCCATATATTGATGGTTCATCTTTATTGATGAGGCTATACCTATATTGATGGTTTTCCAAGGCTTTATATGACTTCAGATTTATGTAAATGGTTATTCAACTTTTACGTACTTCATTTGATGTAGTTACCCCAATCACCCCCGTAAGGAGTGAGTCTAGGGGATTGTTTCCATATATAAATTAGGTGTTTCTATTAGTGTTCTATATGAAAGTATATATTCTAATGATGTGCCCCTTCTCCGAAGGTCATCTGAGTGCCTAAATAAAGAGAGGGTAATTATATATATATGGTTAATATATATTTATTATTCACCCAATTGCAACCCCTGTGGATAATAAAGACCAAGTTCCTTATATAATCCTGATATAATATGTAAAATTGCTTTAAACTAACTCCTGATATATTGTAATTATTTGATTATAATGGAATTGACTAAAAAGATTGTTACAACTAGTGTTTTTTAATTTTATGAATATTTTCCATTATATTCTACCCATAAACGATATTCGGAACCGGTGAAAAATTTCTGAATTGACGATTTTAAAAAATTTAGGTGTTTTACCGTTCGATGGGAAATAATGGCTTAATAGAAGACTTCCTAGCCGTCCCATTATTGTAATCGGGGTTGTTCTCTATTTTAGTGTGTCTTTTCTGTATTTTGTTTCGTGTCCTCTTTGCCTTACTATTGCGCTCCATTGTAACTCGATATGGCTCCAGCTATTTTGCCTTCCCCTTCAGTCCCGAGGCATCGGAACACTATCGACTTTACTAATATTCGTGGCTTATACCAATATCCATTCTTAAATCCCTGCCTTATCCCCGTGGGGCTCATAAGAACCCTTTGAAAATCCTCTTAACCACCCTCTAAACCTGGTTTTCGCTCCCTGCTCACTTGAACCCAGCAGGGCCTAGGAATTCATTCCTCTAACCTCGTTTAATATTGCGTCTCCAACCCTATAAACTTAATTAATAATTTCCCACCCCGTTCTGTCCTCAAGGTATGTGAGGTAACCATCGCCCTTCATTGTAAACCATAACACCATCCTCCCTCTGTCATCGCGTTTCATCACGATCTAGGAAGAAGTAAAAACTCTCCCAAAACCTTAATCCCTCAATCTTTCCGGATGTTCTGTGGCAATAAAAATCCTTTCTTCCCCTTCTCCCTACCCAATTAACTATGCTTGTCGCATCTGTCTTTCTTTAATCCCTGAACCCTATAGCTCTCTCCTTCTCTCCACACGTACACTCCCAGTGCATGAATTTTATTCTATTGTCCCCTTATTTATTTGATACTTAAATCCTTGTCTGTTACTCCCTCCCACTCTGATCTGGTCATTAATGTTATATCCTCACTTATCATCTATTTCTCCCATAAAAAATAGTCTTCGAGTATATGCTCTTGGTTTGCCCCCCTTCGTATCTTACGCTGTGGAGTTCGATATCATCCAATATCCTTGTAACCAGACTCTAATAGAGTCCTGAATTGGCTTCATTGGGTCCTCTCATACTGATTTAGGTTGCGGTACTCCATGTTCGGACCGGGAGCCCCTAATTCGTAGAATATTTCGGTGCTAACATTTTTTTGGGTCCATTTCGAACTAATGCCCACCCTTTCTCCTCCAATTTTACCTTCATATACCCCTGTCGTATCTCCTGGCACTTCAGCAACTAATAGGTATTAAAGATCTGCGCCCACTTACTATCTACTCCCCGGATCGTCCCCCCAAACATGACCCGAATTCCTTTTAAACGAACAACCAATAGTCTCTGTCATCTCCCACACCCTTTCCCATTTACTGAGCTATTTCCTTACTGGTTACTCCGTACTAACTTCCTTCTCTCTTACAATTCACCACCCCTTCGCCTCTATTGGTAAATCCTGCACCTACAAAGCTTAGTCTTGAAATTTTAATATTTCCTCCCTTGCACAGCTCCTCAAGTCCTGTCGCCCTATCCTTCGCTTGTTCTCTTCCTTCTCTTCACAATGACTCCGCAACTTGCTTCAAAAAAGTATTTTGCCATTTCCGTTCAATTGAGTTTGCCCTCCACTGCCAGTCTACTGATTCTAACCGCTAGAACCTCATAATTGCGCTTGCCACAAATATGAATCTACTCTCAGCTCTCCTTTCATCGTAACTCGCGAGCCTATTGAACTTCTTATTATCTTCAGTCTTTTAGTGGTGACCCGGTCTGTCTTCATAGTCCGGCCATTCCGTTTCTGCCCGCGAGCCCTCTCTAAGCCGATTAATAAATATAGTAGCAACAAACATGTCACCACTTCTCTCAGCCTATTTTCCTCTTCGTCTCCAGCATGTAAGGGAGTCAGCTTTCTTTAATGGCACGGTTGAACTTTGGGCATGCATTCGAGGAGGAAGGTCAATTCCTTCTGCGACTAAAAATCTTATTCTAATCATAATCCATGGTTCAAGATCGATTGCTCTAGTTCCCTCCTCTAGGCCCCATTCAGGACCTTAAGAACTACCCTCCCAATAGTTGCCCTCTCCGTCACCTTCTTATCACTTAACATTCCAAGTAGTCGAGTAGGCTAAGCGAGGGAAAAACAATCTCGTTTCTCCTATACACTTTCTTGCTTAATTTTCAATCAGACTTTAGAAAATCCAATAGCAAAAAAGGGATTACTCTTCCAGTGTTGGGTAAAAGCGCGCCACCACGCCCAACACAAATTCTTCAACTCCCATGTTCAATTCCTGCTCCCCCCTCTTTTTACCCTTCTAAGAAATGCCTCCCTCCGTCTTAAATCCCTTTCCTCGCTGATTCTATTACTATCCGACAACGGCCTTCCCTGTTTGATCGTCCCAAGTCTTTGGAAAATAGGCAATCTATCCCTCGGTCTAAAACCATTCCTTATTCTTCAATTCTCTGTTCTTGTGGTACCACGTTACAGGTTGTATCTTATTCTCCGCTATACAAACTCCTTCACTCACCCATTGGGTGAAACTCCTGTTATTCCTTAAACAATCACCTTTCAATCTTTTATAAAAAAATCTCCCACTGAATACCTCTCTTCCTATCTACAATACCTAAAGCCACTTCTCCAGAGTTCCCCCAACCTCTTTCCCCTAGTGATCTCTTACGACTCGAAGTATCTCCACTAACTAGGTCCTTTCTTCACTTCTGTATGACAAATCTAATACATAGTCGCTTAGTGACAATGAATAAAAGACCTAACACAATAAATAATGCTTCTTGGAAAACTCTACATCACGCATCGGCGTGCTTATTTTTATTAAAAGTGTCCGCCACATAGGCCCTTTTTCTAACCTCAAGAAGACTAAGGGAGTTTTCTCCATGAGTTTAGGAGACCCCTGGCGGAACCCGAAGAACCTTTTTTTCCTCTTCCTCCACCAGGTATTCACTCCCGTAGCCCTACAAAGCGGCTCTCATCCCCGGCCTTTGTACATGGTAGCGGTGCTTTCTCTTTTCCGGTTCTTTCTACGTATCCCGTTGGTGGCTGCTCGGTCTGGGCCCCTCGGAGGTCCTCCACACTGCTCTTTTGGGCGACACCTGCTGGAGTCCCGGAAGCCCCAAAGTAACGCCCAAAGACTAGTGTAAAACTGTTCCTGCACTTCTACTCTCTTGACCTCTACTCCTTTGAGGTATCTTCTGCCCTTGACCGCATGTGGTGCTATTTAATCCTTCTTTTTACTCTAAAAATTTGTTTTTTTCCCTCAACATCCGAAAGAATAATTAGAAATTGTTTATTAACCCATAGTCAGAATAATAAGTAAGATAATAGCACCATCACTTCCTGATATACCCTCTTATTACAACCCTTTGCAATATTCTTATATGGGAAAACTATACCAAGAATATGAACAGTTCTCCAAAAACAAACACCCCTCGGTACTTCCGCTCTCGTCCCCACCTGTGGCGCCATACAGTTCTCTATGTATTATCTAATTTGTCCGAAAAATACTTCCATAAGCAGTTGTTTTCTTTCTCCCATCCCTCTTTTTGTTGAGATTTCTCAATATGCGAAGGAATTTTCTTTTGTTATGGCGCGCGATCTTCCGAATTCTTTCATTGTTCTCAGAGTTCACCTTTCTCTAAGAACCCTCCATTTAGTGAATCTCCTCTCCCGACATTTCTAATACATTCTTCCTGCCGTTGCAACTATGCTTCTTTAAAAACTTCTCCTTCAACAAATAATCTCCCTCCTCACTTTTAAACTAGACTCAACCTAAAATCAATTTAAACTAGTTCGTGTATGTTTTTTGTTGTATGTTCCTATTTGCTAACATCTCAAAATAAGTAAAAAAGATTGAAATTCTATGTGTTAATGATCAATACAGAAAACAACAAAACAAATTCACCTTGTGCTTATCTTTTGAGATAAATTAGTACTATAACATAACCAAGGTATACATTCCCTCCTGATGCAACTCTATTCGTTCTTTACTTCAGTCTGAAAATAAAAATTCACATCTATTAATCACATTAATTTTAATTGCAACTCTAACTAACATCTATATACATAATTCATATATTACACTAAATCTCTCTACTTATTGATTGCCTTTCGATATATCTTCTTCTTAATTAACTTACTCATACTCTAGTTATCAAATATCTTACCTCCTCTAATAATTAATTTAAATTACTGATGGCCACTAAATGTGATAAAACTTAGATATAATATTTAAGATTTTTCATAATATTTTATTTCAACTACCTTCTATCATTCAAAAATTAAACTTGAGATAACATTAATTCCTCTTTATTATTAAGCATAAATACAATCCATAATTCACTTCTTCAGTTCCAACACTGAACTAGAGTGCTCTTGTTGTGTTCTCTAATTTTTTCTCTTCGGTTCCTCCTAACCCATCCTATTACGCCAGTTCAATCTCTCTTGCTGCCCTTTTTTACTTCTTCTTGTCTCTCCCCCTATTCTCTTCAACTGACTTATATCCTTCCTTCTAATTGTTTGCTAGATTCTGACTATTATTTCAATATTATTCCCTTTTCTCACAGCAATACTTCCTTCAGTGACTACGACCCTTTAATCACAAATTTCTCTATTTCATAATATTTCAATAAAGCCAATCTTTTTTCTGTCGATTCACCCCTTCAGTGTAACTCTCTAGACATTTCTTTTCTTCTCTTTTGACCAATAATAATCTATAATCCATATGAGAAATAATAAGTTTCTACTCCATTTTATAAAACGTCAGTATCACTTTTCACATTTCTTTTAGCCTCTTACGATAATACATAAACGAATGTAACATTTTTTAGTAGTCAAAGGAGGCTAATAGAAATATACGTTGATTCTGACTCTATTACTCTTCTGTGTTCATATTATGTTTATAAATGCAAAAAGGTTTGTTCTTACAAAACTCCAAATTATTTTCTTGTGAACCATCCCTTAAGGTACCTTCTTTGTTTGAGAGAAAAAAACCATTCATTGATAGTTGCGTTCATTCCGTGTTCACTTAATCGAACCGACAATATTATCGTGAGCCCAGCGTTCTCATGCCAAGCTTAATATAAGTCCGTATACGTTCTTTTCTCTTTGTCAAAATTCAACTTATTTTGCTTACACCAACTATATTATCTTCTTATACCTTTGAACACATTACGGTCCGTGTCTTTCTATCTCACCCTCTCTTTGCCATTGTGAAAAGTATTTAATATCAGATAACTATTTCTCAGTACATTGGGAATTTTAGTAAATTCAATTAATCATGTATTGTATTAGAACATATATTTCATAAATTTAATTAATAATTATTATTTGTTATTTTATATAAATAAAGTACAAAATAATCATATTTGTCAGAGATATATAATATGTTGATTTATAATTTAATTTATATACTACCAACGGGTATATAGATTAAATATATCTCCATTTGTATTGTGATACGATGTTGATATATTAATTCCTCAAATGAGATAAAGATCCACGAGGGAAAATAAATTAACATATAACTTGTCATTTTAGCTTACATTTATGAAAATATAATATAAAAATAGAACATATAATAATAATATTTTAGTAGCTTGTGATCAATGGTAATATTAAAAAATAAATATAAATAAAATAAAAAAAAAATAAAATAATAAAAAAAAAAAAAAAAAATAAAAATAATATGATGATATAATGCTTAAATAAGTTCACACTTAATCAACCTATTTCAGTTTTCGTTCGGATCTAAAATAAAAGATATATAATTATTTAATAAAATCTTATAATAATATATTTTATTTTAACGACTCCTTCCTTCAATTTTATGTATATATATATATATCCATGGATTAGCTAAAATAATAAAATAATAATCCTTAATTTTGATGTATATTATAAATATTGAAGCAATATCTATATAAATTCAATATTTTGAGGTTAACTAAGTGAAGTAGCAAATTAAAATATAAATGAATAGATAAGGATAGTATTAAAGAATTAATTGTCGTTAATGAAAAAAACTATATGGACATTTGAAAGTAACTAATTTCTTTGTTACCCCCTCCTGTTATATTATATAATAATTAAGATTTTTCTATATTTATATGTTTTTATTTATTTATTCTAATATATATTTATTAATAATAACCTAAAATATATAAATAATATAGTGAGTTTATTATATGGTAATTATAATATAAATATAATTATGAAATAAGGTGTATGTAGGTATCATTACGATTATATTAGTTATTGATAACAACATTACTCCTAATTTATAAATAATATATATATAATATATTAGTATATTGATAAAAATAAAGATTGATAATAAATGATGTAGTCGGAGTTACAGGTTACGCACCTTATCATATAAGATGTATATTTTTCAATAAAAACATTTAAGAAAATTATAATATATAATAATTTCAAATATATAAATAATAATTAAATATAATATTATTATATAAAATTAATAAATTAATATAATATAAAATTGATAACATTTTGAGAATAATTGTAATCTGTGAATAAGTATTCAGATTATAACGTTAATTTTCCGAATACACAATCTATTAGAAAATAAATGTATATTTAAAGAAGGAATTCTTACATATAGTCTATTTACAAATAGGAGTATCAACATAAATTATCGTATACGCTTTCGAAATGCATTGTACTCTAGGATAATGAATAATAATAACTGTCCACATAATATTTGATATATTAAATTATATAGTATAATAAAATAATAATAAAATAATACTAATATAATAATAATAAATTATAATAATTTATATTATATATAACTAATATATATTATATAATAATTAAATAAAATTAAATTAAAATATTACCTATATAATAATTAAAATATATATATATATATATATATATAAT
>JABUQX010108671.1:20000-24649 GCA_015478945.1 Trachelipus rathkii | reverse complement strand
GGTATACTTCGTTCAATTGGAATTTGGTGTTTAACCGTTTCGCATTTATCATTGACGCTTTCGCGTTTTTCGTGCCTCTTCATCCTCCGCCCCTCCCCTACGGGGTATGGAAAACGTCCCCCTGTTTTCCCCCATCGGCTCGAACCCCCTACATTGCCTGCCGTGTAATACCTTTAGAAATAATATATATATATATATATATATATATATATATATATATATATATATATATATATATATATATATATATATATATATATATATATATATATATATATATATATATATATATATACTATATATATAATTTCGCCCCTAGAACCTTGAGTAAAAAAAAAAAAAAAAAAAAATTCATTTCGACCCTAGAACATTATTTATGTATCATAGATGCTACCTGTGAAAATTTTTTTTTTGATCCGAGCTCCCGTTCCGTGTGGGCGTTAAGTAACTTTGTCCATATATATATATATATATATATATATATATATATATATATATATATATATATATATATATATATATATATATATATATATATATATATATATATATATATATATATATATATATATATATATATATATATATATATATATATATATTAATATATATATAGAAAGAGAGATATATAATATATAATATATAATTAAATATATATATAATAATAATATATAATATATATATATATAATATATAGATACATATATAAAAATGTCATGTATATATATATATATATATATATATATATATATATATATATAATATATATATAATATATATATATATATATATATCTTTGTGTATATATAATAATATATATATATATATATATATATATATATATATATATATTGGGGCAGAAAAAAAACATGACATGTTGTCAAGCCACAACCAGGGTTGTGGAGTCGGTTCAAAAATTTTCCGACTCCGACTCCACCCTCTTCAAAATTACCGACTAAAACTCCGACTCAGACTCCGACCTCTTCAAAATTACCGACTCCGACTCGACTCCACCCTTTTGAAAATTACCGACTCCGACTCCGACTCCGACTCCGACTCCACCCTTTTGAAAATTACCGACTTCGACTCCGACTCCGACTCCGACTCCGACTCCGACTCCACCCTCTTCAAAATTACCGACTCCGACTCCACACTTTTCAAAATTTCCGACTCCAACTCCACTCACTTCAAAACTACCGACTCCCCGACTCCGCGACTCCGACTCCACAACCCTGGCCACAACTGAAGCCATCACCTATTCTTAATTAGAATTCTTGGTGTTTCCTTTTCTCGTGATCTTTCATGGAAGGATCACGTTGTTTGTTTATAAAGAAACTTCTAGGAGGTTTAGTATTCTGGTGCCTCTTTATATTTTCTTCACGCCATCCTAGAAATTCGGTTGCTTGTTCTAGAGAAAAGCGCTGATCGTCTTTGAATGGAGTATTCTTGGCATTTCTCAGATGGTACCATTCACACAAATTGTTTAGTGCTAGGTTATTCGCTTTATCAATTTTCCCACTTACACCGACTCTCTTCCTTCTCTTTGAGAGAGAGAGAGAGAGAGAGAGAGAGAGAGAGAGAGAGAGAGAGAGAGAGAGAGAGAGAGAGAGAGAGAGAGAGAGAGGTCGAAAAGTTGCACATTTTCCTTATCATAGCTATTATAGTAGACACTGTTCTTCCAAACTCACAAATTTCATTTCTGCACTTTTCTCTTCTTGACTCTCTGATCGCTGATTTAACTACTATATTCATTGTGATATATATATATATATATATATATATATATATATATATATATATATATATATATATATATATATATATATATATATATATATATATATATATATATATATATATATATATATATATATATATATATATATATATATATATATATATATATAGTAATGTATTTTTTATTCTTTAAAATTATCTATGGCTAGAAGTGCAGGAAAATAAATGTTGCAAGCAACATTTTGCAACATCCGGTTTTTCAAGCTTGACGTGTCAAGGTTAGGGTTTTTAAGGTCGGTGAGACCGAATTTAAGGTCTGGAAGACCGACTTCAGAGGTTTTGAGCCTGAACTCAAGGGTTTTACCCCCCAAAAGGGGCGGAGCCCCTCCTGCGGGGGCTTTTTGGTTCCTAGAAGGTTTTAAATAATCGATAGATCATTTTTGATGGTTTCAATCGATTTATCGATGTTTTTTACCCCTATATCGATGTTTAAATCGTCTTTCTACGTGCTCTGGTTGGCTTTTAACACTGAAAAATATAATCGAAAGAAAATTATTTAAAATTCAGTCGATTAATCGTTGTAGTAGAAGAGCGGTATGAAAGGGGGCCAGTCGCTAAATCTGGCACTAAAAATGGAATTATTAATTACCGCCCTTCTATCGACGAAAAAAACCGAAGGTTTTTTTCGAAACAATAAATAAATAAATAAATAAATAAAATTAAAAAATAAATAATAAATAAATAATAAATAAATAAATAATAAATAAATAAAAAATAAATAAATATATATATATATATATATATAAATATATATTATAACCGTATATGGCCCCGCACCGCACAGGATTACGTACCCCTGCGTCCCCCCCCCTCGTAAGGGGTGGGGGGGACGCCCCCTAAAAATTAAATTGATCGTAGAAGGCTGAAATTTGGAGGCTGGGTAGAGGAGCCGGAGTTGGAGAAGGATTCTGAGTCGGATTCGGCTTCGGGTTCCAGAGACCCCCGGAGAGGCCCCGACTGAAAAAAATGCATGGAATGCAAAACAGAAGAAGAAAGGAAGATGGCGGAAAAAGGAGGAAGGATGGAGGAAGGAGGAGTCAGAGAAGGAAAGAGTTGGAGAAGGAGTCTGAGTCAGAGGAGTCGGAGTTGGCATCGGCACCGGTGCTGGAGCCGGTGCGGTGCTGAGTTAATAAATATTCGTTTAGTCCCATATTTATATCAAAATATATGTTATTGAACCTGTAGATCTCGAAAATGACGGTTATAAGTCCGTAAAGGGTGTCTGGGGACCCCCAACGGAGGGGGTCCCGACTGAAAAAAATGCATGGAATGCAAAACAGAGGAAGAAAGGAAGAAGGAAGAAGGAGGAAGAAGGAAGGATGAAGGAAAGAGTCTGAGAAGGAGACAGAGTTGGTACCGGCACCGGTGCTGGAGCCGGTGCGGTGCCGAGTTAGTAAACATTCGTTTAATAATACAATATCATTACTGTTCACATAACTGCTTCTGTTCTAACATGTACATGTCGTCAATTGCATTGCATCATGCAAAGATAACCCGTTTTCTAAATGTTGAAGACTGACATTTATATTTTCAAATCTCATTTTCTTTTTATAAACGTTAACTAATATAATTTTTTGTTTGTTTTTTATTCAATTTATTTTTCTGACTTTATTTTTTATAAGTTTTTATTTTACATTTAAACTTTGTGTTTAATTTTTTTTATTTTAATTTTTTTTTTATTTAAATTTATTTTTCTAACTATTTTTTTTACAAGTTTTATTTTACATTTATACTTTGTGTTTAATTTTTTTATTTTATAAGTTTTATTTTACATTTATACTTTGTGTTTAATTTTTTTATTTTAATTTTTTAATTTTTTTTTTTTTTTTAATTTTTTCTAACTTTATTTTCAAATTTTTATTTATTTTTAAGTTTATCTATTTAGAAAAATATATTTTTAAAAAACTTTTATTTATTTTTAATTTTATTTCTTTAAAACTTTTTGTTTTTACTAAAAATTTATTCTTTTCATGTTTATAACGTAAAAAAATTCGCGTTTTACATACCCTAAAGCAGTAAATCAGTAAATCAGTAAATCAAACCACCCACCCCACCTTCCCCACCCCAGCCATGATCTATTGATCTATTGATCTATTGATCTATTGATCCATTGATCTATTGATCTATTGATCTATTGATTTAAGTCAAATTTTGTATAACATAACACAAAAACTTTTATTTATTTTGTTTTGTTTTCTTTAAATATTTTGTTTTTACTAAAAAATTTATTCTTTTCATGTTTATAACTTAAAAATTTGCATTTTTACATACCCTAAATCAGTAAATCAGTAAATCAGTAAATCAAACCACCCACCCCACCTTCCCCACCCCAGCCATGATCTATTGATCTTTTGATCTATTGATCTATTGATCTATTGATTTAAGTCATAGTTTGTATAACATAACACAAAAACTTTTATTTATTTTTGTTTTATTTACTTTAAACATTTTGTTTTTACTAAAATTTTTATGCTTTTCATGTTTATAACGTAAAAAATTTGCATTTTTACATACCCTAAATCAGTAAATCAGTAAATCAGTAAATCAAGCCACCCACTCCATCCTCCTACCCATCCATGATCTATTGATCTATTGATCTATTGATTCATGTCATATTTTGTATAACATAACATAAAAATAAATTCTTTGCTTTAGGTGTTGTTGTTGAAATGTCGCGTTCGTTGTTGCATTTGTTGCAGTTGTTGATGTTGTTGTTGTTGTTGAAATGTTGCGTTTGTTGTTGCTGTTGTTGTTGTTGTTGTTGTTGTTGTTGTTGTTGTTGTTGTTGTTGTTGTTGTTGTTGTTGTTGTTGTTGTTGTTGTTGTTGTTGTTGTTGTTGTTGTTGTTGTTGT
>JABUQX010108671.1:12500-17500 GCA_015478945.1 Trachelipus rathkii | reverse complement strand
CAGAAGATAAGTTAAAGTTATGTTTTGAGAACACCAAGAAAAAGAATGCATATATGAATGGCATCTTTTGCACTTATTGCTACACTTTCAATAGTAATAATATAGCACATAAATTAGATTGTGAACATTACGGATGTAGACAATGTCTAGATGATAAGTGTCGAGGCTCATTCAATCACGACGGTATATTCCATGAATGTCGTGAATGTAATCGTGAATTTTATAATTCCGATTGCTATAAAAAACACCAAGATAATAACACGTGCAAGAAAATTAAGATTTGTAAACTCTGCCTTGAACAAATAAAGGCTGATCGCTATGGTAGTTTCAAACACGACTGCACAAAAGCTTATTGTACTATATGTAAAGAAAAATACGAGCCTAAAGAAGATGAATACCATATATGTTACATGAAGAAAAAGAAAAATAAGAAGAAGGATGATAAGAAAGATACTGATCCGGAGGTTTATACATGTTACTATGATATCGAGACATACCAGGAAGATAAAGGCTATGATGATAAAGGAAGAAGAATAATAGAATTGAGTCCTTATTTACTGGTAAGCCAGATGATATGTGATGTATGTACAGATAAGGAAGGGGAACAAATATGTTCACATTGCGGCCCAAGAACAAGAACATTTAAATTGGAGGCTGAAAAAGGGCCTGTAGGAAATTTCATTGATTTTCTAATGAACTTTTCAAGTAAAAGACCTAAATCAAAAGTAATTGTGACAGCACATAATGGTGGTAAATTTGATCATCAGTTCGTATACGCTGCATTATTGACCCACCCAAGTTCAAAATCTATCAGCAACAGTCCTATAAAAAGAGGCAATAAAATCATTTCAATGGGTACGAATGGAAATATAGTCTTCAGGGATACATTATTATTTACACCATGTGCATTGAAAAGCTTGCCTAAATGCATGGGTGTCTGTGAAAAAGACAATTCCAAGGGTTTCTTTCCCTATACATTTTTAAATGAAAGCACCTTGAATTATAAAGGGCTTATTCCAGATAAGAAATTCTTCGAAGTAGAAAAAATGTCAACAGATGAAAAGCAAGCATTTGAAGAGTACTATAATAAGTTTATAGGTAAAGAATACAATATTTTTGAAGAATGTGAAAAGTACTGTACACAAGATGTTAATATACTAAGAAAATGTTTTGAGAAGTTTAGGGGCAGCTTCATTAAAGAATTTGATATAGATTGTCTAGATAATAACACAACAATTGCATCTTTATGTTTTACACTTTATAAAAATGTGTTTATGCCTGAGGAAAAATTACTATTCTAGGTCGAGAGAACCCTAAACCTTTCACCTATGAAGCAATTCGCTGGCTTATGTATCAGGAAAAATTGAACAATATAAACATAAGACATGCACGCAACGGTGGAGAGAAAGGGTTCAAAATTAAGAACAAGTGGCTTTACCCTGACGGGTTCGGATATGTGAACGGTGTGAAAACAGCATTTTTATACCATGGTTGTGCATGGCATGGTCATAAAGGCTGTAATAAAGGAAAAGGTACGCTGCATAGCGTATCGGCTGTTGACCGTTACAATCTCACCATGAAACAAGAAGATAGGTATAAAGAAGCCGGTTTTAATGTCATACGTGTGTGGGAATGTGAATGGAAGGTACAAAAGACCCAGATCATTCAAGATCCTAATCATGCCGATGAAAATATAAGCATCAGTGAATATATTCAACGTCTTAGTAATGATGTTGTTAACAACAGACTCATAATTGATAATTCATTGTTTGGAGGCCGTACTAAGACCCTTCGTACATTACTATCCTCCAACTAAAGGACAGAAGATCATGTATTTAGACTATACATCACTTTATCCTTATGTTCAGAAGCGAATGAAATACCCTTGTGGTCCCCCAGAAAAACTAATAGGTGATAAAGTACCAGACATTGAATCATTCAAGAATGGACTCAATGACAAATATTTCGGCGCAGCTTACATTAAGATTCTTCCTCCTCAAGACTTATACATCCCTGTCCTCGCTGAACGAACCAAAAATAAACTAATATTTCCACTCTGTGTAAAATGTGTTAAAGATAATAGCACGAAATGCAATCATGATGAGAATGAACGAGCTATTGAAGGTGTATACACAACACCTGAAATTCAATTGGCAATAGAGATGGGTTACGAAATACTTAAAATATTTGAAGTTTGGTCGTTTAAAGAGAAGGAGTTTTTATTTGAAGGATATGTGAACCACTTCCTAAAAATAAAGACAGAGGCATCAGGTCTACCAAATAATATTCACGAGGATGATCCTGATTTCGAGGAAAAACTTAAAGAGTTTATCCGTCTTTTCAAAGAAAAGGAAGGTGTCGAACTTGATATTAACAATATCAAGAAAAATCCTGGGATGCGATTCATTGCAAAATTGTGTCTCAATTCTCTTTGGGGAAAATTTGCACAAAATACACCTACAAGAGAAGATGTAGTATGTACTAGTGATAAACAAGTATGGGAACTAATAAACCAAAGCGATATTGAAGTCCCTAGCGTTATTCCAATAGGCAGTAAATATGTTGTGACAGTTGTAAAAAATGCGCTAGCCGAACGATCATCAACTGCTACAAATATTCCTATCGCATCGTTTACAACTGCATATGCACGTATAAAATTATACGAGTTACTTAACAAAGTCAAACAAAGGGCATTGTACTGCGATACAGACTCTTGTATTTTTGTCGCTGGAGAAAACGATGAAGTTCCTGAAACAGGAAACTTTTTAGGTGAACTAACAGATGAAATAGCAGATTACGGTCCTGGGGCCTACGGTGATTCCTTTGTGTGTACTGGGCCAAAGTCTTATGCTGTTAGAATAAGAACCGCTGATGGAAATATAAAATATATTGTAAAGCCAAAGGCCTTACAATCAATAAAGATACAAAAGATACTATCAATTTTGAAAAACTGTTAAAGTTGGTGTATGATCATAGTTCCGAAAATAGTACAGGCCATGATGAAACGTTATATGATGATATCAAAAACCATGATGTTACAGTGAAAGCAATGAATGAAATACAATTGGATAATGTCGATGAAGATGATGCACGAAACGATGACCTGCCTCATAAAAACGCAGCTCGAATAGACGAATCACAGAATCCTAATGCTAATTTACACGGGAGTAACAGAGGAGGGTTATGCTATAGTATTCCTACTACAACTTTTCAACCCGGAAAATATGGAGGTGTTAGTATTGTATCAGGGACCAAGATGATGCAACATACAGCTGATAAGCGGTTTTCTATCAAAAATTCTTTTCGAACAGCATCCTATGGGTTTAAGGGCACTTTAATCTCCATTTAATATATTATAAATATCCATCTATGTTTATTGTACAATGTTTAATGTTTTCTATGCTACAATATTTTGAAAAAAAATGTAAATAACAACATTTATTTTATTACCTCTAATTTATTATTCAACCTTTGCGATAATATAGAAATGTGAGTGTTGTGTGTGTGTGTGTGTGGTGTGTGTTGTTGTGTTGTTGTTGTGTGTGATGTGAGTGTCTGTGTGTGTGGCTTGTGTATTATGTTTAGGTTTGTTTATGTTTCATATTACATATATAGCTGAAATCCACTATGCAAAAATACACAAAATCAACGTGCATTACTCACCAGCTGGCCTGACGGGTTCCGATGATTTGGTGTCTGCGCTGAGAGAACGTCATGGCACCTCCTCTCAGGGAGAATTCCTCTACTTCGCGAGAGGACCAAGGCTCAACAAGCCTCCGACGCCCGTGCCCGAAATGCCCATATCGAACACATCACTAAAGTACACTACAGCATTCATTAATAATAATAAATAATTTTTTATTAATAATATATATTATTATTATTACTATTATTAATAATAATAATAATAATAATAATAATAATAATAATAATAATAATAATAATAATAATAATAATAATAATAATCAGATAATAATAATAAATTTTGATCGTTGTGTATAGTTAAAATTGAGATTGCTATGCTGACTTCTGCTGTTAAGTTGAAACTTCTAATTGTTAGTTACCTTGATAATGAATTGCTGTATGTCGTAGGCTAGAGTGAGATATATTTGTTTTTTAGGTTTCAAATATACAATGTTAATGTAAAATTAATCCATTAATATTTTTAGGAGATATGTTTGAAAAAGTGTTGTATATTTTCATTTAACTTGAACGTTTGGTATATTAAACATTTAACAACAACAACAACAACAACAACAACAACAACAACAACCAACAACAAACAACACAACAACAACCAACAACAAACAAACAAACAAAACCGCAAACATTCTAACAAAACAACAACAACATCAACAACTGCAACAAATGCAACAACGAACGCGACATTTCAACAACAACACCTAAAGCAAAGAATTTATTTTTATGTTATGTTATACAAAATATGACTTGAATCAATAGATCAATAGATCAATAGATCATTGGAAGGGTAGTGAGGATGGAGAGGGTGGCTTAGATTCTTACTGATTTTACTGATTTACTGATTTAGGGTATGTAAAATGTAATTTTTTACGTTATAAACATTTGAAAAGCATAAAAAATTTTAAAAAAAACAAAATGTTTTAAAGTTAAAATAAATAAAAAAATAAAATAAAAGTTTTTGTGTTATGTTATATAAACTATGACTTAAATCAATAGATCAATAGATCAATAGATCAATAGATTCAATAGGATCATGGCTGGAGCGGAGGAAGGCTGGGCGTGGAGTGGGATTAAGGATTTACTGATTTACTGATTTACTGATTTAGGGTATGTAAAAATGCAAATTTTTTAAGTTATAAACATGAAAAGAATAAAATTTTTAGTAAAAACAAAATATTTAAAGAAAAGAAAACAAAAATAAATAAAAGTTTTTGTGTTATGTTATACAAAATTTGACTTAAATCAATAGATCAATAGATCAATAGATCAATCTGAATTCAATGACGATCAATAGGATC
>JABUQX010108671.1:0-7500 GCA_015478945.1 Trachelipus rathkii | reverse complement strand
TGTTCATGCTGACGAAAACTTTGTAGGTCACCAAATAACCAATTCCGCTTCCTGATTACCACTCGTGGTGGCCCCCCCTTTTTGATTAAACCCCATCCCCCATTGTATCTATGTGGAATTATATTGATTCCAACTTTCGTTGTGTGGTATGTTATCTTAACAACTCATAACCCACCACACATGGTCGAGAACACTCCTAAGTGCTTCCTATGAGTACCAGAAAACACCAACATCTATGGGAGAGTTTTGGTTTTTATCACTATAGAACATAGCGAACGGACGACACGCTTTCTCGAGAGTAACGGAGCTGGGATTCCTACTCATCAGTACGTTTTATTACCTTACTATTCTCCTAACATACAATTCGTCCTGAAAACGTACATTGTTATCCTGCTCCGATTCTCCTTGGTCATCCTCACCTTCCAAAAACCTGGGTTACAGATCCGAAATCCTCTTCTGTTCCTCTACTTCACCCTTCTTCATCGCGAATATTTGGTTTGAACAACGGCTGGCATTAAATACCTCGTCAATTGACGGTGTGCGAGATCTCTCCTCCCCCTCATATAGAAAAACTTCCTTGCTATATCATCACTCCCTACTCGGTAGATTTATAGCTGCCTATAATTCTGTACATCGCCTTCTCGCACAAACATGCTATTAAAATAATACCCAGTTATCGCTCTACATTATCGCGCGCCTCGTCATTCCAATGTTTAGCCCTCTTCATTGCAGATGGCTATAACTGTATGACTCACAATCTCACATCTCTCTTCTCTTCAGTTTCCCAGCCAGGTTCATGAATAGAGAGCCCCAAAGCACTATATCATCCAATCCTACTACAATGCTTCCGTCAGATCCTAATTCTGAACCGGTCCTTTTAATCCAATTATTACATCTAATTCCTGTGCACTAAGTGGACATCTCACAGTGATGCACGTTTCCACCTACCATTAACTGTGTGAGCCATATATGGCAACATATTATAGTGCTTAATTGATATTTCTCTAGACCTTCTTTAGTACATTTCTTCCTCCTCCCATAATTGTTTTTAGCTGCTGTAAGCATTTTTCTATCTAATCAGCCAACAACATACATAACTCCCTGGTTAATCCTAATCGCGATACTTGTTCTATCTTGACTGGTCATTTTTTTCTCTCTTCAATCCCCGATCTCAATCATTTTTCTCAACTTCATACACTCTGGTTTATAACTCAAAAAATTAATCCATAAGCGGTTAAAATAAGATGTCACCCCTCATTCTTGTGTCAATCTGAACCATAAGTGCATACAGAACAGTACTCCCGCAAATAGATACAAGAAGGTGTACCTCTAGATCTACTACTCTTTTATCCAGATATCTAGTGTATATCTCATGCATGCGTTCTCTTACTCTCTGGACCAATACAGACCATCGCACACTACACTCATTATTTGACCCATATTCGAGTCTTTACAGTCGGCTCAGAAACAACACCTCACACCTCCATATCAAACATCAATGCTTCTGTCTCTCTGTTTCCAGGCGTCGAGAGGAATTTCTCTTAATGTTCCACATATAATTCATGACTCCACCACCTATAATGGTAATAATGTTCTCTCGATACTCGCATCGCCACCGCAACTCCTTTGTTAGACTTAAGACTCCCTCTCTTATCTAATAAGCGAAAAACCAAATGCGTTTTTCTTCTATCACTCAACTGCTTCTCGCCAGTTTTCGTCCGGAGTCCGCATTTCCTCGCTTCGTAGAAACACTTTATTCATCATCGCCTAACTCATAAATTCTGATTAACATTTTAGATTCAAACCTACTCTAACAGTGTGTGTAGTTAATCTAAGTCTAGTGATGTAATCAACTGACACAGCGTAACCATTTGTCTGTTCACAACCACGAAGACCTTCCCTCCTCTCCCCAGCCAGCTAGCTCTATCTCTTCCCACACAATAACTCCAAATCAAACGTCTAATGTGAGCGTGCACTTACCAAACTACTCATATGCTCACGACATTTACTTCAAAATCCCCCCTCCTCTTGTGCTAAAGTGATAATTATTCAGGTCCTGCTGCCCATAGAGCGTCTGGTCTACTGAGTGCTTCTCAAAGTGATACACGTCTTGTGGCAAATGCTTCGAGAGAGTAATAAAACCCTGTGGACAATTTGCAGACTACTCACAATAATCAATATCCCTCGACACTGTATTGAGCACGGTCCTGCAAGAGATTTTGTTCCAAATGACATCTCGGAATTGGGCACCAATACCACCTCCTTTACCGCCTCCTCCCTGCGTAACACCTTCCCTACTCTCCTCTGCTGTGCCGATCACACCCTCCTCCTATATCTTCACATAACCTCATTCCAATTGGAGCGATTTTAATACTCTAAAACCTATTGAGACACTATCTATAATCTATCGCCTGCCACTATCTTACTCTTGCTAAATTTAAATATACTTAGATAGACAATACTCTCTTCGACTCCACTTTATTATTTACTGAAGGATACCTTATACACGTCTTCTTCGAGTCTTCAAATAGCGAGTATCTTATTTGTCATTCCTATCAGACACGTCCTCCCATTTAACAAGTTTCTCGGAGGACAACTCTCCGGATATCCTAGGGTCTGATCCCCGACCTATCTAACTCATATCCTCGCATCAGAGCGCCTCCTACTGCGCGTACTGTGAATTCATGTCGATTACACCTGTTGCAAATACCATAACAACCTAATATCAATTCTTCTTTCATTTTCTTAATCATTTGTTCAGTGCTGAAAAAATTTGATCCAACCACATCCTCTTCCATTTCTTAAAAATGCACCTGTGTTCTCACCAATCAGTCCTTCAGTCACTAGACGTACTATTATATATTATATAGTATATAATAGTATATAATATATATATATATATGTATATAGATTTATAAATAGTTCTATATATATATATATATTTTATATATATATAGTATATAATAACTATAATCCATATTCTTTTCGAACCCAATTACTTAAAATAATATTGTAGCCTTATGTAGGTTAGCTAGTTAGCGTTTGTTGAGTTATCAAAATAGATGAAAAATAAATGTTTAGCTATTATTTTGTTTCTTATATTTAGTTAACTTTTAATCCATTTGATGGTTAACTTCCTTTATGATTTAATATCTTTTAAATAGAATGTAAGTGTAAACCCTGTCAAATATTTTCAGTTGGCTCTGTATGGTGCGATCTCAAAGTTTAGGATATTGTTTCACTGTATCACCAACAAAAATTACCGAAGCACTTGTCCATATCTAGTCAGAGCATTCAACTCTTCGGAAGCTTAAGGGAAGCTGGCACTGGGCAGCATTTGTCCTGATGTTTTAAAGGATAATGAAAAGGTAAGGAGTTTGTTTCTGAATGCTGGTGATACGCTGGAGTGTTGGGTAATTGTGACCAGTGGTGTGTGTGTTTATATAGTAATGTCGTTTTGCTGAAGGAGAGGCTAAGTAGTATCAGGATGATTTGTTTTTTCCCTAGTGGTTGATATTTAAGTAAGGAAAAAAATGCAGTGGTTGTCGGGGCGGCCAGAGTCCTGACTGTGCAGGTTTGAGTTTTCATTTTGTTAAAAAGGATTTACAAAAGAAGTTATATCTTATTTGAAATATTTTTGTGTTGTGAGGAAGACAGTCTGTTTTATTGCTTCCTAATTGTTTTTTTTTTTTTTTTTTTTTTTGTTTTGCTATTTTTCTTATGTTTGTTCTCTGGCTTTCCTGATTAAGGGCTGATAACAACCTTTGCCTCGGCACAAAATAATCGAGAAGTTCTAGCTACTGATGGACATGGTTTCGAGCCTTCTGTGCTGGAGACAGATAGAGAACGTAATGGTTTTGTGTTTATTATAGGATGTATGTTTATGTTGTTTATTATAGTGAAATTCACTATGCCCTAAACTGTAATTAATTACAGGCAATCTCTTAGTGACGATAATTTTTTGTGTCCGTTCAGATTATGATCGGTTCCCGAGGTTCGAATCTCGCTTTGTAAATTATATTTTGCAGTAGACACGCGAGAGCAAGGAACAAACTTCCATTCTTAAGCCAGAAAAAAATCGTTTAACCCACTGAGCTATGCAGTGTATGAGTTATGAGACTAGCTAGAAAGTTCAGAAAAACAATATCCATTATTATAACAATAGTATTATAGAAGGTGGAGGAAGCAGTCTACTCGACCTTCTATCTTCGTGATTGTTTTTTTATTAGTAAAAATTTATATATAAATTACAACACTAGGAAAATTATATGGTGTTTATATAACAATGTAAGTTTAATCAGTAGGAAGGCTGGGTTACAGATTATTTCATAAATGATTATGATCCAATTATACATACATAATAATATTATATAGATTATATATACATAAAATAATGATATTATAATGTTTTAACACGAATACAATTAAAAATTACAAATAATTACAAATAGGTAAATATGTAAACATGTGATTACTAGTGTAGATTTAACCTGTAGTAATTTCACAATCTAAATACTGTACACAAAAGATCTCGATGCTGTAATGAGATGATCACAATTCAAATTGAGAGATCTTTAGTGAAATAGACTATAATCTCACTACACTAGTCTTGCAGATCAAATATGGTTAACAACAAGCTGCGATATCTTTGGAGTTTATAAATACAATGGCCAATAGACCATAGCCAAGATGCAGTTACTCTTGAGAGAATACTAAGTTTAAAAGAACAGAAACAAGAGTTCTTGGAAACATCGGCATGAGAGTTCCTCAAAAGATTATCATAGAACTCACTAATGAATAAGAGAAAAGAAAATGGAATGAAGCCACCTCTTCCAGCTACTGTAAATATTACTCAATATTTTAATTAATAAAATACAAATATAAATTCCTTGTCTGTTGGTGGGACGCAAGAAAAGAAAAAAAAATTAGTTAAAGTACATAAAAGTTAGGTAAGTTAGGAAATGACTAAAAGAAACTACAAGAACAGTGTACGGAAAAGCAAAAAGAACTACATGAAGTATAGTAGAAGAACTGCCGACAGAGTCGGTCTCAAAGGGAGTACGGGAACTAGTTGGATGTTACGATCATACGGACTAAACATAAAACAACTAAATAGGAATGACTGCAGCCCCTAGGATGGCCTCCTTAAGGATCCTTTTTTACATTATCCATTAATCCACAGTTAAAGCAAAAATAGCTAGTTAAAGGAACACTAAACAGGATCCACAAAATTTCATCTCTCAATACAAAAACTCACACACTACCAAACAACCTCAAACAAGTCAGTGCCGACGGGCGAACCCCTACAGTACTCCCCCTAGAGATGATGGCTAAGTAGGATCAGCTAAGGACTAGATTCACAAGTGATATCCTTTGAGATGTCTCACCGATTGTCCATGCCATATATACTCTTGAAAAAGGTGATGTCAATGAGCTGAGCTGGAAAACAAAACCTGAAGCCAGTATATTAGTAAGTATACTTCGGATTATGAGTGATCTCGATCGTAAGGCAAGACTTCTTATAGGTTGTAATATATATAGGTGCCAGTCGTGAATTGGATATAAGTATATGATATAGGTAAGGATTATATGGAAGTAGGAAACTATGGTAAAGGTATATTATAATGAATACGTCAGGAGACATTGAAACTGATGTAATGAAGGATGAAGATAAACCTCGAGAGAACTGGTGTGATTTCAAGGAACCGTAAGTATGAAGATCAACAGGAATAAGAAAAACTAAACCTGTGAAGTAAGTTAAGTAGAAAACATAGATACTCAATGTTCAATCAGGATACATTTTCTGATTCCTCAAAAAGAGCATAAGGAGTTCAGTTTCTGATCGATAGAATTTAATGACTTCCTCTCTACTGGTTACGTATTGGACTAGATATAAGATTTTATGTATATTACGTACGTATTAGAATATCGATCGCTAAGTGACCGGAAAGGGACTCTTCGTACTGTGAGTTCATAAAAGTACCTTTTATGACAGTCAATAACGAACCGAAAAACATGAGTGAAACTCAATAGAAGTAACCGCTCAGAATGAGAATAATTTAAGTTAAAGAATGGATTAGTTTGTTAGAATACGAGTCTCTAGGTAAGTAGCTTCTATAAAGAGGGAAAGCACATTTCATTCATGACGGAATCGAGTAGGAATAGATCGACAGGAAGGTACGACTTAGTTGATTGTCAAATAGATATAATACTCACTCATATAGGTAGCAACGTAATAAGGTTGAGTTCCATTAATAACCAGCTCTGACATTAATAGTGGTGTAGTTATGAGATCTGATTTAAGTGTGAAGTTGAATCTCAGAATTCACTTTAAGAGAACTATATAATTGGCTAACGCTTTCAATCTAAATCTCTGCTGTTCCAGGGCACAAGCAAGGGATGCATTTTTATTTATACTGTACGATTAGGGGAGGTGTGTGTATTAGGGGGGTAGGGGTAAACTCGTTACTGATTTATAATTTCCGTTTCAGAGCACAGGGTAATGGTAGCTGGTGGTGCGCACTCGATAGAAAAGTTAGTTATATGAGTGTCATATAAAGTGATATCTTTTTCATAAGAAGGTGACTGCGAGATCTGGTCTTGCCTTGTAGTCTTAGCTAAGAGTTGCAGGTGTGGCTCCGCGCAGAAGTGTCGACTACCTCCGCGTAGACTATCTTTCTGAATAGGATCTCTTATCCCAGCTTATATATCTCGTGACCGCTACGGCGGTGCTAATCATGCTTTTTGTGGTGATAGAGTCCGGTAGAGTAGTATAAAGCTTTCCTTGCGCCACCACCTTGCGTATAATAGCAGTTTCGAGATATGACGAAGGAGTGAGAGGAGAGAGATAAGAAGAAAATCCGCTAGCTGAAGGGAGGAGAGCGACGCACGCACAAGGTCACATTTATGAACCTTATCGAAAACGTTCGAAGGAGGAAGGAATTTACCGAGAGGAGCGATTTGCGTGTGTTTATGGACCTTGTGTTTTTGGCAGGAAAAACATGCACGGGTCCAATTTTTCACATCAGAGTTGATGCCAGGCCAAACAAAACGTGAAGAAATTAACTTTTGTGAAGCCTTTACTCCAGGATGTGATAAAGAATGCAAAGTAAGAAAAACAATTTTACGAAAAGACTGTGGAACTAAAGGACGAGGAGAACCTGTTGAAAGGTCGCAAAGAACAGGTTTGGACACATTCGGAAGCGTAATTCGTCTCAGTTGGAGAGATGTGTCGTCTGAGAGTGAAATACTTTCTGATTCCTGAGCCTCGACCAAAGCTTCGTAATCTAAAGATGTAAGTGGTGAGATGGAATCCACATGAATTCGTGACAGAGCATCCGCAGTATCGTTGTCCACTCCTGAAATGTGCCTTATATCAGAAGTAAACTGGGCGATGTACTCCATATGTCGAGCTTCACGCGGATTATGCCGTTCATGACGTGATTTAATGGCGAAAATTATCGGTTTGTGGTCGGTCAGAACATGGAATTCCCGACCTTC
>JABUQX010108670.1:12500-19661 GCA_015478945.1 Trachelipus rathkii | reverse complement strand
GCGCGCACCCCTTGGGGTGCGTTTCGAAATACCAGGGTGCGCGACAGGCGTAAAGAAAACTTTAAATTTTATTTTATTCTATTTTTTTCAGGACTTGGGTGGGTGCGCCACATAAAAAGATAATGGGAACCCACTGCTGTAGTGTGTAAGATACAGTTGTGAAGGCTGCTTATCCAATTGTATTGACGAGGTTTATACAGCTTTACTACCCTTCTCCTTAATCATTATGTAGATAAATCGACTTAGAATGTTTAAACTTCTAAAATGAATAACTCTTTTCTTGTTCCTTTTTCATCTTAGTATCCCATTTAACTTTTTTAAGATCTTCCATAGTATTAGTTCCAGGCATCTCGAAGGAGAGTATCTTGCATTTGTCTCCACCTTGTGCTAAGTTACTGTCGAAATTTCAATATATCAGCGAGTTCGTGCGCGATCGAGTGGTGCTATAATGAAAATACCTTATACTCTTATATGTCTTCTACGCAAGTTTTTGTAGGCTGAAGAACGCTATGAGAGAGAAGTGTTCGTCCTTATCTAATAAACAGAGCCTGTGCGACAATCTAGCATTGTCCTTGTGAGGTTAGTAGATTATCAGATGTGAGCTTGTTAATTCATATTGTATTGACGCTACGCATATACTTGGTACGCTCACTCCTTCTCCTTAGAACTCAGTGTCTCTAGTAGATATCATCACAAGACTCATATTAGAATTGTTATATTCTCCTATAAATTCATTCTTTTTGAAATACGTGTCTTCTGAAGGTTTCTATTTTCTATAACTAAATCCTCCTCGCTTAATATCTTAGTATAACTTGCTCACATAACCTTGTGTTTATCGTCTCCTTATGGCTCACTTGATTTATTAGATATTTGCATTTTTCTAAAATGTACTGCAATACTGTGTTATATTGCATCTTCTCGCTGTATTCTCTTCACTTGACGCTTGTGACTTCTTTCTAATACATCACAATAATTTACTAGGGATAGACACTTCTTGTGTTTTAGGCTCGAATCAACGCTTGAGAAAGTTTATGCTCCTTAATGATCTTTATCAGTCAAGCTTCATTTCATTTTTATTGATTAAATCATTTGGAATGGCATATTTCTACTTTACTCCACCTAGCGCTATATCTGACTGTTACTTTTAACACATTACTAAACGTTTGATCAAATTATATAAATTCTTTAGATATTTAATTCTAAATTACTTTCTTAATTCAGGAACTATATTATGTGCCTAGTATATACTCTACATCTGAGACATTGTAGGGCTGTAAACTAGTATTTTCATCTTGCTAATCTTCTGTGAATCTCAGAATTATTAGTATTCCTGTTAGCAATGTCGTGGCTAAAGTATTATATACTGTATATATATAATGATATATATATATAATCTATATTAAATATAACTCATTATGGTATTTTCTACCCTATTATACATTAATTCTATTATTTATATTAGTATTTTTAGATAAATTAATTATTATTGATGCAACTAGTATATTATTGCTAATCTTCATCTTCTCTATTCTACTACTGTATTCTTAGATATATATCTTATCCTCTTTTTGTCAGTACATTGATCTTAGACCTGTTTACTATGATAATTTTTATCATATATTATTTATCCACTATTATTATATTTAGCGATTTCGTGTGTATATTATCATATTATCATCCATATCTCTATCTACACATTTAAATCAATAATATTAAATTATTCATTTTTCGCAAGCGAATATGGATTTAAACAAGGCTGCTTAATCGATATATCACTTTTTAACCTGTCAGTCATCACTATTCTATCTTATAGGCTTATTCTACGTTCTACTAATGCTATGCTACTTGGCTAGTATTTATATTAACTATAATTATATAGATATATATATATATAGTATAGTATATATATATATATCATTATAATATATTATAATATGGTTAATATCATATATAGCTTATATATATATAATATTATAATAGCTATATATATATATTATATATATACTATTATAATATTATTAAATATAGTGAATAATATAATTTATTATATATAAAATAGCTATAATAAATATATTAGTTTAAACTGTTAGAAGTTAGGTAGGTTATATCGTATAGAGTACAAACAGTCAAAGAATAAGCTCAATATAGGATTTATTCCTTATCTCTATAAATATGTATATAATTTATGATGAGTAAATAGATTATGAGGGAACTATAATTCAAGTTGATAGTAAAAAACGCGTGTTATATGATATAATTAGTTATTCTATATATATATAATTTTAGTATAGTAGTAAGATAGTATATACTATTAGTTAATAAGTATAGAGTATTAGATAGAGATTAGATGCAGATCAAATACACTAGTATGGCTCACATTATTTTAGATAATAAGAACTATAAATATTAGATAGTTGTGCGAAGATAAGTAGAAATTATGATATATTTCAAAAGTAATTAAACTGTCTCAGATGTTAATATCGTATAGCAGGACGTGAATGGGGAGTTTTCTGTGTTATATAAGAAAGAATAATAGCACCGAATATCAGATCCGCTATCTCTCTCAGAGTTAATTATTGATATGACAGATTTGATAGCGAGAAATGTTCAATGTTGTGATAGAAAATCATGCTTATTCGGTGGACACTATGTTCTGTAAAGTTAGATATACTTGTATGAATAAAGAGCACTCTATAGTTAGTAGTAGAAAGCGAGTAAATTGTCACATATAACAGTATGCTCAGGTTCTTATGATGAAACAAGAGCACTTGAAAGAACGTGTGTGCAAAGTAGAAGGAACTTCGTACAAAAGCATGCGTCTCATTCTGTGACAGCCTAGTAAACTAAGAGTTACCTTCTAGTTCTTACATTGACTCGGGAGCTATTGTTTCAGCTCTCATTTCCAGAATCTAAAATGATCTGGCGAGACGCAAGATAGTTATGTTTCTGATTCCGAGAGGAGCTCTACGGTCGATCGTTAGCTATATAAATGTAACAGTCAGAACCTGCTGTCGTAGGATGTTACCTGAGAACATCGCTCATATCTCCTATATGATGACTCAATGCAAGTGCGACTAAGTGAGTATGTCCAATGAAACTTCTTCTCATACGTATTCGACGATGCAAAACTTCCGCACCGAATAAGAGCTTTATTAGATTTTAGAACATATATGTAAAGTACTTTACCTGAATAGTTAGATTTATATCTTACACAGTTATGCTACAGTACGTTGAGATGTAGGCTAGAATCCATACCAACAGGGAAGAGCTACTCATACATATATAGACTTGCAAGCGTCTTAAACAACTAGTTTTAACACTACAGATCGAGATACTAGATATGCACATGCAATTATTATTCCGATAAAAGCGTCGTATCATATCCCCTAGAGTTTAATCATATTAATCTAATTATCGGAATTATCTACAAGAATAATAATTGTTAAGAGGGTTTTATATGCTTTAGCCTAAGCATGTACTTAACTACGTCCTATACATTTGCATATCCTAGCGTCATCAACTTGGTATTGTCTTGTATCTCTCTTTTTCCTTCTCTCTTCGTGCGTGCTCTCTATAACTCTACATATATGTTATTCATACATAATAATTTAAGTTTCTTTACGTGTCTGATCTTACTCTCATTTATTTTCTACTCCTTTTAGTTGATCTTTATCTTCTACGTCGTCATCATCTCTCAATACTTCTCTCTCTGCGTCTCTACTTCTAATTTATTATTTTTTATATTTTAATTTTTCTCTTATTAATATATATTTTATTACTATACTATTAATTGTATATATAATTTATATTTTTTTATATATTTTATTATTATATATATATTGTATAATATAGTTTATATTATAGAATAATTTATAATCTTATTATGTATATTATTTAATAATTTTTTATAATATTATATAATTAATTAATATATATAATATTAATATATATTACTCATTTTCAATAGTTTTATACTAATAGATTAGATTCATATTCATTATTAATAAGTACATTCATTATCAAAAAAAAAAAACAATAATATACAAAGTATGGATCTTCTCCTTTTGATATATCTATCTTTTTGTTGTACCTTGTGCTTGTCGCATTCGAATCTCATTTTTTAAATATTTTGTTTACTATTTTTATTTGTGTAGCCTTCAATATTTAAATGATTTCAATTCTGAACTTCAGAAAAGAAACTATCTATTATATTATTTATATAATATAATATATATATATATTATATATATATATATATATATTATATATAATAATTATATATATATTTAAGTATATTATAATAATATATATATATATCTATTATATATATATTATATATATTTAATATATATATAGTATATATATTATATAATTTAAAGTTAACAAAAAAATTTCATGATAGTTAAATAACATTAATACTATAATATATTATATATTAATATATATATATATTATTATATATATATGTAGTATATATATATATACCATATATATATCATATGATTATAGTCATAATATACTATTATAATATATATATTATATATATTATATAATATATATATTATATATATATTATATATATATAATATTATATATATATATATACTAATATATATCATATATATATTATATTATATATATTATATTATATATATTATATATATAGAAGACGAGAAGAGAGAGAGAGTAGAGAGAGAGAGAGGAGAAGAGAGAGAGAGAGAGACGATGAGAGCTTATGTACAGGCGGCCACCCAGCGGGCCACCCACGCCAAAAAGAAGCGCCACAGGGATTGAAAAATAACTCCATGGGTGGGTGTCCTGCTCATACATATTTTAAATGTCAAAAACCACAAGGGGATTCCACATGCGCACCCTGGGGGGTAACGTTTCGAAATACAGGGGGGGTGCGCGAACAGCGGTAAAGAGAAAAACCTTACAAATTTTATTTTAATCCATTTTTTAAGTATATTTGGGCGCACTAAAAAGATTGGGAACCACTGCCTGAGTCTATCGTACACGACTCTCTTGGTGGCACCACAATCTAATAATTGTGGTAGTTTAATACGCTTTCTACCTTCTCCTTAACTCATCTTGTAGATAAATCCCATTTAGAAATTGTTTTAAACTTCTAAAATGATAAACTCTTTTTTGGTCCTTTTTCATCTTAGTATCCCATTTAATTTTTTTAAGTCTTCCATAGGTATAGTTCCAGGCATCCTCGAAGGAAGTATCTGACATTTATGTACTGCTAACTGGTTGAATTTCTATTGCAAGTTTTGATTCTTATGAATAATCAATGCCTTCTACGGGAAGGTTCTTCTATGACATACAGGCACTGACATTGCATTTTCTTTCCTTGGATTAAAACCCAAACTTTTGATTAAATCTGCTTGTTATATATAGCGCTATCTGACGTTACTTTTAAGAACTAATGTCGTAATAAAATTCCAAAAACTCATTCTGCTTATATTCAATCTGGAAATAGGCGAAATCTATTCTTTTAATAATACTAAGAACTCTTTTATCTGTAGAAACTGCAGTAACCTTTGTTTCTCCCTTATCCACTTCTTTTAATTTCTTTTTCTAAAAAATTGCAACTGTGTTTTTGCATCTTTCTCTTTCTCTACTACTGTTTCTTTTCACAACAAAAACTAATTACACCGCTGTTTTCTATCAACTTGAATTTTCTCTTAAATCTTCTCCAGCTAATTACTTTTAGGCGATTCGTGCATACTTCTCTTTACTTTTTTTCCACCCCCTTTTTCCTTTTATTCTACATTTAAACCTAATATTAACTTTTCTTTAGATATAATTCTACCTTTCCACAAACTATTGCTACAGTATCTCAAAACTTTAGCTTGCTAGCTTGCACTCTTGCTAACTTCTGCTTCCTAGCTTGCACTCTGCATGCTAGATATTATATGGTATATATAATTATTAAAGTATATAAATATATATATATATATTATACTAAGCTATATACTATATAAATATATATGATATATACTATATATACTATATATTAATATAATATATATGATTAATATATATAATATATAATATTATATATAATATATAAATATATACTTTCATATATATATATTATATATAATATTATTATATATATTATATTTATATATATATATATATACTTAGATATTAATATATATAAATTTATATATATATATATATATATATATATAATATATATATCATATATTATATATAATATATATATATATATATATTATATAAATAATGCAAAAGAATTATTATTAAAAGAATAAAAATTGAGGCTACTCCACTGGAAAACCCTATGATGTGGTATTCATAATGCTAATAATATCGCCATCAAAATGAATATCGGTTGTGTCGATACCGTTAAAAAATTTGTAAATTTCAGATATATCACGCGCATGACATTACCGTCGAACCCCTGGCAACGCTGAAGCATAATCGAGGTTACAGCCACAACGTATTATTGAAACTGTAGATTAGTGTGCAGTATAGTACGACATAGAATTCTGTGCAGGTATTTCTCCGAAGACCATGGGGTATTCGTTTCAAGAACAGCCGGAAATGATCTTTCCATATGGAAGAGCTAACGGCAACGCTGTTAAGGGCACACGGTTGTATTGGGATACATGCTCAGGTCGGAGATAGCCAGTTCATACAACGTTCACTAGCGATTATCGACGATTGTGTGAGACCGACGATTTGCAACCTGTTACCACCAATCGAAGACGAACACGTGTGGCCCGTACAACTACAACAGAGGAACGTATTCCTCATGAGGTTGCAAAAGACACCGTGGTCAGCACGAGGCATGTTGCCCACCACACCCATGTGTCACACAAAGCGCTGTGTGGAGGACATTAGACGATAATGACTTGTATCAGTACCATCTACAGCGGGTGCAGAGTCTATCACCTACCGATTTTCCACCTCGCTTTGCTTTTTGTCGATGGTTTCAGCAGCGTGCAATAGATAATGGGTTTATGGCTCAAATAATCTTCACAGATGAGGCTACCTTCTGTGCAGATGTTATTACAAATTTTCATAACACCCACCTATGGTCTCTGGTGAATCCACATGGAGCTGTGCAGGTAAAGCATCAGCGTCAGTTTCACTTTAATTTACGGGCAGATATCCTTATGGACC
>JABUQX010108670.1:0-5000 GCA_015478945.1 Trachelipus rathkii | reverse complement strand
AAGTAAGTGGAGGTTCATATACCTTTTCTGACCAGTCTATCAGTTCCAAAAGGGAAATTGCAATTGGATTTACTGCAGGTATTTTCCTAGGCCGAACAGATAGGTCTCTTGGTGTATCATCATCATCTTCATTCCTTAATTCAGTTATCTTCTGGACCCCTGCTTTCCTTTCTTATTTGTCTTCCGAGCATAAAAGTGCCTGAAGCACCATTTCACTAAATGCGAACCACGATGAACGTTGGATTGTTGTCAAAGCAATATCTGATACTGCCTTCTTCTGAGATTTTAGGAGTTTCAATTGATAAAGAATGTGGCGAGATCCTTCCACCCAACAGAATTTTGATTTGATTGTAAACCAGGAGGGATAGTAGACGAAAACAATGTATTCCACAAGCAGTTGTAATGTCGTCAAGTTGTTGACTTTAAGGACATGTTTTGAAACCCATATTCGGCAAATCCTATTTGCAATTGTTAACCACCGCCGAGAGTGGCTTACAGGATCAATTTATAATAATGCCAGATCGGTTGACAGTACACCTGTCCTTATGGCCTGAGTTATCCTGTAACCATAAGCCTGATCTGTAGAGAGATCTTTGACAACAGTGTCATTCAATGGAACCAAAGGCTCTGGAAAGGATATTCTGACAAATGAGGGATTGATTTCTAGTTTTGTTGCAGTATCAAGCGTGTTGCCAATCTTACCACTCCACTTTTTGTTAGACAAAGTTTTTCCATTCAACTCTGTGATCAAGTGCCGCAAAGGCAGCTCATCAGTATGAAGAGCACAAACCAACCAGATGAGTTTACAATTCAGCTTTGTCTCAACATAATGCTTGACTCCTCCTTCCCAACCAGTGCTAACATTCGTTGAGTCACCACCAATAGCCTGCAAACTTTTATCAATGTTGTTTTTCTTTAAGAAATCCACAAGATGGTTGTTTAGCAATAACTTTAGTTCCTTTCGTTAAGTCTTTCTCTGGAGTAAAATGGCAAAGATACCTTCCACCTGGCTCACGGCAAACAGTGTAATGCTCTTCTTTCACAATACTTGGAAACTGATGACTTGAGTTGTCTGCTTGTAACAGAATTTTAGTGGAATTTTTGCGTCCATCAAAGAAGATACATTCAATATTGCATATCCGGCATCGAGCATGAAATTCGTCATCAAGTGATTTCATGACTTTTTCTTGCTTTACTTTATTGTGATCAACCACAAGTCTCCTGTCTCCTTCAGTAATTAATCCAGCATCCAAAAATGCAGCTGTTGCAATGGCAGCTGTAGCATAGACCGACACCATACCTAATACTTTGCAATACAACATTGCTAATTTGCATGCATAATACGAACTTTATAATAAATGAAAGGTACATCAAAAACCATCACATGAAAGAAGCTTGCAAGGATCTTCAGTTAACTGTCTAGCGGCATCAGTTGGCTCTTCATCTTTGTCGGAGAAAAGAATTTCAGTCGGTTGTAATGTTAACTCTTCCTTCCTTTCTGCTTATATTCAGAAATTCTTCTTAATTCATCTTCATGCCTCTTCTGCGATTTAATATGTGTATTCTGTGCTCAGGTAGATCTGGTAATCTAATTTGATGCTGTCCAACAAATCCAACCTTCTTTCTTTGACTATTAATAAACATTAGCTTGTCTAACGTTGCTACGAAAGCCTCTTTCAATTCCTAGTTTTCCCTGCCAAGTGATATGTTTTTGGCCTTTTCATTTTCTTCTATCTTTTCCAGGACTGTGACTCTAATTTAAATTGGCTGCATTGTCTGCTTATGGCGCTTCGGTTAATCAGCTTTTGTAAAAATATCCTTTGCAGGAGTGGATGCTGGGTAATTTCTGACATTATCTCCACTCTGCTCTCTTAGCAGAAGCCCATTTCTTAGAACATCAGTGAGTGCCGGAGTTCAGTAGGCAGCATTTCTCGACCAATTCGATGAAGTTACTCATGTGAGTAGAAGTTGCCAGTCTTGTCTTCATTTACTAGCCATGGTTCAATTTTCAGATTTTGCAAGAGTGGAAGAAACTAGTTGCAGGAAAAGAAAAAACAGAAATATTATATTTGTATGATATTTAATAAAAACTAATAAAAGACACAGCTGCAAGAGTACTAGTTTAAAAACTTTTACAAGTGGCATTAAATTTTTTTAGATGTCATAGTATAATATAAGTATGTTCTTAACCTTAGATCAGAAGTACAGACAGAAATAATGATAAGAATGCACCTTTAGAGAAGACAGTTTGTTGCGAATTTTACATGAAACGTGAAAATATCACGAATTGAAGTAGCTTTTTACCAAGCAAACCAATGTAATTGCCAGTTCTTGTAAATATAATGTGAATCGCTAACCAAACACAACTTTTTGACCCCACTAATTTTTTTTTTTTGAAAAGGAGTAAAAAAATTTGACACGCCCTAATGATAGAAGCCTACCTACCCGATAACTATTCAAACCAAAATTCTATGGCTATGATGCCATCTTCACACCAAATCCCCGAAAATCACACTCAACTAACCCTTATACACAACTCACACTATGTATATAAACACCACCTCTGGCTTACAACTTGGCAGTTAAGACGATGGCACCACCAAATGCAATCCTTCATGACGGTGATAATTAAAAACCACACAATCTAATAAACTTCTACATCCCACCACACCTCAACACACTGCCCCAGAAATTATAAACCAAACACCTATACAGAATCTCCCACCTCCCAAAACCTCATAATGGGAGGCTTCAACATACCAACCCTGGTAGAGAGCGCTTAAGAAACAAACCAAAAGACATCACCATCATAGCCAACCTGTAAAACCCTAAACATCCTAAACAATACAAACAGCCACAACAGAAACTCACCCTAAATCAACCAAACATGCACATCACCAGACATAACACTATTCTCACCAAATCTACAAACAAAACTCTACTGGTCAACACAAACCGATCTAAGCTCCGACTACCTCCCCATCATCATAAAATACCAAAATGTCATCAAGTCAAACTACCCACTCAGAAAAACATACACAAACCACAAAAAAAAGCAGACTGGACACTCACCAACTATGTAGAAAACAACATACATCCCTAAATATCACAAACGCACCAACACTCAACCATACAAAACTTCACTTCTCTAATCTAAAAAGCAGCTAGCAAATCCATTTACAGAGGATACATCAAAAAATACAACCCAACCGTAACACCTGAAATAGAACGACTGATCAAACAACGCAACTCACTCAGAAAAATAATACCCACAACACTCCAAACGACAACACAGATTAAATCCTTAAATACCCAAATCATAAATTTAAGAAGCACACACTCTTCAAACAACTTCCAAACCTTCCTCACCAAGATCGTCCAACACACGAAATAACACCAGAATGTGGAAAACAATAAATACACTGAAAAACTCAACCAACCAACTCACATTCACGAATCCATCAAAAACCCAAACACACAAAATCATCAATCCAACAAAAAACACGCAAATATTCTCAAAGTCAAAAACTCACACACCCTCAAAACAGAAAAATCATCAAAGTTCTCAAGAAAATAAAACTCAACCACGATCCAACAATAGAAATAATCACAACTGACCTAGAAAACATAACACAGACACTTAAAAACTCACCTGCAACTAGCCCAGACAACATCTAAAACAAACACCTCAAACGCCGGGGAACACAGCTTTAACACAATTAATAGAAATATATAATAGTTCCATCAGCCTAAATTTCATTCCCCCTATCTGCAAAAAAAAAAACTATCATTATGCACAAGCTAAAACCAGGAAAACCCCATCTCGCCCCACCTCTTTATTATCAACACCATGCAAACTACTAGAAAAAAAACATACTAAACAAAATAACTTCGCACATCATCAAACACAAGTTCCAACACGGTTTCAAACAAAACCATTTAAATATAACCGCACTCATAAACATTATTCAACCAACAATCAACGGCCTAAACTCAAAACCTATTCACAAAACAATAATCATAGCAATCGACCTCAACAAAACATTTGATACAGTACCTAAACATAATTTGAACCACAAAATAGCAAAATCTAACATCCCACCAACCTAAAGAAATGAGTTTTCAATTTCCTATCAGGAATAACAGCACAAATACAAACAAACAATACAAAGTCTAGAACAGTAAACATCAATAACGGAGTACCCCAAAGCGCAATACTGTCCTTAACACAATTCAACCTATTCACGGCCAATTTCCCACAACCACAAACAGAACACACAATCATAACAACCTACGCAGATGACATTACCATAGCCACTAAAAATCGGAACCTAAACACGGCCACAAACCTGACACAACAATGCATCAACCAATTTCAAACCTGGCTAACAGAAAACAGAATATCAGCCTTTACCAAGCAAATCCTCAATTTCTTTAATCACCACCGACTGCAAACTTGGCACCCCCCCCCCAAGACTACTTAAGCAACATTGCCATACCCTTCAACAAAACTCCCAAAATCCTTGGAGTAAAACTTAACACTCATCTCACATTCATAAAACACACAGAAAACATAACTTCTGTAAAAAAAAAACGAGAAACTGAACATATTAAGAATCATCGCTGGCACAGACTTCACAAACAATAAACAGACATCTACTACTATATACAAACAACACATTCGTCCGACTCTAAAATAACTCTCTTCAACTTGGCACCCACTACTGCAAAAAACAAACAACATAAAGAAACTCCAAACGGCACAAAACAAAGCACTAAGAATCATAACAGGATGTACATCAACAACACCACAATAACACCTACACGAAGAAACCAAAATACTACCAATAAGCACTCACCTGGATATGATAGGCACACAATTCTTTGAAATCCAAACACCCCAACATCCATATCACATTGCCCTCTCCAACTCCATCCACTACAGACTAAAACAACCTTCTTCTTCACCAGCTCTATATTACAAACAAACATTGAATAGC
>JABUQX010108668.1:25000-33851 GCA_015478945.1 Trachelipus rathkii | reverse complement strand
CCTCAGAAAATATGCAGGCAACATGAGATAAACGTATAAACATGCTATATAGCAAGTAGAACTTGTCACAATTAGTAGCAAGATGTAAACCTTGCCTATAACTGAAGTTGCAAGGAGTGCTGAGCAGTGATTTCCTTTATCTCCACTTTCACAAGTTCATATCATAAATGATACCTCTTCATGATAGTCTATATCAACTTCACACTGTAGACTTGGGTTGACTCGAATTTAAATTAATAAATTATAAACTCCTACGTACTAAACCTTATGTTATAGACGTTGAGAGGAAGAAAATCCAACTTTTGCAAAGAGTATCAAATACAGGTTCTTCGAAAGAGTTGGGTAAAGAGTTCTTTTGATTAGCGCAAATTGGCAATTTTAATGTCTTTCTGACCTAAAATAAAAACCCTCGCCCATCTACTTCTATCAACCAACTAGAGGCATTTGTGCACACATACTATTTGATTGGTATCATTTCTCGGCGTGAAGGATAACCGGTCATATGCCAAGTGAGTTTTTGATAAGCAAAGGAGGGATCCTATCAGTTCAATCTGAAACTTATAATGAATATCATAATTCTATTGGTTCCTGACACTTCAATTATTCAAATATTTAATATATTTAAATAATATCTTCTTTTACTAAATATTAACATTCTTGCATACAATATGCGTATAAACTCGTTACTTATATAATATTAACATTTCCTCGAACTAACATGAAGTTTTTATTCCAAAACTATTTTTAAATGAAAAATTCCGATAAATTATTTAACTGAAAAGCAATTTTATACTTATTTATAAAATCATGATACAAAAGCTAAAATAATGAGAGTTTTCGCTATTTCTAATACATTATATTAAAATATCTAATGATAAAACAATGAAACATATTATAATATACGAAACGTTATTTTACATTTACATAAAACAAAGAGAATAGTTTGATTACCACGCGACAAAATTTGATTTCAAATATATTGTATATCAAAGAAAATGTATAACATCCTATATTTGTGCGAGAGAATTAAGGATGTTGAACATATTCCGAAATCAAATCTTAATAAATAATTTATATAAAAAGAACTTTGGTAAAAGATAATATCAACGATAAATGTACATCTCTCAAATCAATCATATAAAATTTAATTCAGTTTTACAAAATTTGCTACTGCTATTTCAAATCAGTTCTACATATATATATATATAACATTGATACTTCTATAATATTTAAAGGTCAAACTAAGACTTTCCTTACAAGCCTAATAAACAAAGCATATTAAGAATGGCATTTTACTACATAACTGATAAAACCAGTAGAAAGTTTTTAAAGCATATGCACAACACGTAAAAACATGTAGAAAGAATTAAAGCAAAGAAGACGCCTTATTATAATCTAACACATTTATCGAAACAGTGTCGTAGAAACACATACCAGAAAAAGATTTTAAAGCAGGAAAGCATAACACAAGCATAAGAAAACAGTGATAAGAAAGGAATAAAAAGCAAAAACGCGATAAACTTAAAGGAGAAAACATGTAGAAACACGCAAGAAAACTACTATTCTAAACAGATAGACAACATGTCAATAAAAGGTACAAAGTGGTAGAATGGAAGATTTTCAAAATTTTCTGAATAAGTTTATGAAGTTATGATAGGATAAAAAATAGTAGATGCAAACATGAAACAATAAACACGCTTACTTTGTATGAGAAATAATACAAAAATCATTATATCGTATTTTACATAAAAATATCTTAAAACACATATTTTATAAAGGTAAAATAATATTCATCAGTAAATTATATTAAATTATTTAATTTTAGTGTTTTTTAAATAATTTATGATATATTGTTTATAAAAAGTAAATATGAAAAATCATCCCAAAAATATACATTTAAAGATAAATTTTTATTTTAATTAACTTTATTATTATAAATAATGGATATTATTATGTAATTTATTATTTATGTTATTGGTATTCAAAAAAAAAATAAAGCATATTAAATTATTAAAAAATATAACTATTTTAATATAACTTAGAGACATATAATAAAATTGATATCCAAGAGGTAAGAAAGAAAGGAAAATTTTCATCAAAAATTATATTATTGATTATAATATCTTATTCAGTTAATTAATTACTTAATTAATGTATAATTTTTAAATTTATTGTTTTAGTTTATTTTCTCTGTTTTTTGTAGTTTCAGTGAAGAAGTAGGTTGATAAGCTCCCCCACAATCTCAATATTCAGATTTGAAGTTATCAAATTGGCTGACGTAATATATAATGATAATATTATTATTACTATATATATATATATATATATATATTATTATTATTAATATATATATATATATATATTATATAATTATATATATAAATTAATATATATTATTAAATAAATATAAGTATAGTAATTATTTAATATATATTATATATATATATATATATATATATATAATATATGACCTTTCCTACGACACCTCAAATAATTTAGTATTGGAATGTGTAGGGATATTATTTTAGTAAAGAAATTAAAAAATTTGATTGCTATAAAAAGAACTTACTTTTATATTTTTTTGAGCTTCCAAATGATATATGTTTCAAATTCATTTTATTATAATTTTTGAAATTATTTTACCGTAAATATTATTATTATTATCTAAAAAGTGTTGTATTATATATATATTTATATTATAATCATATATAATATATCTATATATATATATATATATATATATATATTTATAATATAATTATATAATAATATTCTACCTATAATATATAACAATAATACATGGTCCAAATTCTTCAATCGCACAATTTACACTCAGGGAAAGGCAATACTAAGGAGACAAACCTATATACTTTTGTTCCTCTGAAAATTCGAAGGATTGGTTTACCTTTTTTTTTTTTTTTTTTTTTTTTTTTTTGGCTTTATTCAAAAGTAATTATCATTTTAATTCATTTCCCCCATTTGGGAGCTCGAGCCGACGGAGCGGACAGAGGAGGGACGTATTCATTAACACCCGGAGGGAGATGGTCGGAGAAACG
This sequence comes from Trachelipus rathkii, assembly GCA_015478945.1. Classification (NCBI taxonomy): domain Eukaryota; kingdom Metazoa; phylum Arthropoda; class Malacostraca; order Isopoda; family Trachelipodidae; genus Trachelipus; species Trachelipus rathkii. The sequence continues at coordinate 30,795 of JABUQX010108668.1, read as the reverse complement.
CCCCGGCGACACCCAAAGACCCAACAGAGCGGGAGCGTTCCGGAGACCACCAGCGGAGGAGATTAGTCACACCGTTCGTCCCCAGAGGCCGAGAGACCGCTCTGCATCTTTTGTGCGTTTACCCATGTATCCCCTTTAGTTACAAAAAAAAAAAAGAATAATGCTTTCTTCCAAAAACACTTTGGTATTACCTCCCTTAACTAAAGGATACAAGGGAAACCGCAAGATGGCAGGCAGTCGGGGTTTGCTCCCGTGGGCGACGGGACTAATCCCCCTCCGGTGGTTCCGAACCCCTGCTCTTATAGTCTTTAGGTTGTGCGGGGTTCCTCCAGACCATCCCTCCGGGTATGAACGTCCACCCCCCCTCTGTCCCCCCTCGGCTCGAGCCCCTAAATTGGGGGAAATAATTTTTAATATTTTTCGAAAAAGTTAAATCCACCCATCTAAAGATTTTCCGCTGATTCCACAATATATAATTGTTTACTGTAGGGAGCATGCGGTCCTAGTCTCATACTGTGGCAGAAAAATCTACCATCTATATATATATAATATATATATATAGTGATATTATATAATTTATTATATAGTATAGTTATAATAATATCATTATAATATATATATATATATTAATTATAGCTTATATAATCTAGTTCTAAATTAGTAGTGAAGCACAAAACAAAAAAATATTTCTTTCCTTTTTTTACGTATTTATTGCCCAACATTCAGAAATCTTAAAAATGGCATCTATTTCACCCAGGTTTACAACACATAGCCTAAAATTATTTTGCCAGCATTATTATCTAATCGATCTATATTATCCGCTACAAGAGATGTTGGTTTAACTCGAGTCCTCTAACTTACACCTCTATATATTATATATTATCTTATATATTATTAATTTTTTTTATCTATTCTATAAATACTTATATATCTATCTTTAATACTACTAGTCAATATGATATATATAAAATATAATCTATACTACTTCAATTATATTATATTTAGAGTTATATTATTTTATATAATATATTATATATTATATAATATATATATATATATACTTTATTAGCTCCAGATATGCTGCGATTCAATTTTATCGGTGTTCAAAGGAAACAATTACTTTATACCACATCAATCTATCTTAAACATCTATTATCACTACTAGCTCATCATTATCTGATCTTCTATCACTCTACGTTGTTTCTCCCTATCGGATGCGTATTCCACCATCTATATGCTTCTATCTATCTTACTCTATCTATCATGCGATACTATGCTACATATCGATCTATCATATCTACTATCTACTAATACTCAAACCCGTCAAATCAAGACACTCAAATACAATCCTTCTATCATGATCTATTACCTATCAGTATTATCTATCTATCTATAGGTGCTATCTATCTATCTATCTATCTATCTATCTATCTATCTATTCATCTATCATCTTCTATCCTATCATCTTATCTCATATACATCATAAGTCATCTCATCTCTAAATCTCTATACAAATCTTTAATCTGATATCCCTCCACGCGCCAATACATAGCTTACGCTATCTAATCAATCTATCCTACCCTATCTCACTTCTATCATATCTATAGTCCGGTAATTTTCCTACTTCACTATATATTAGTGCATAGCGTTATATATAATTCTTCACCAATATTCCCCTAGTCCTATTCTAATGCTATCCTCAAAACCAGTATTCTATACCCCTATCTACTCCAATACCTCTACCCCATCCCATTCCTAATAGACCACTTCTTCAATTTTGTAAGTGCACATATGCTTGTTTTATCTCTTCTCGTCTACTCACTCAACTGCATCATCACAATATCATCTATCAATCTCACCATTCTCTCTATCTATCTATCTACTTCTATTTATCTGAGTAATTATTCTATCTATCTATCTATCTATCTATCTATCATCTATCTACCTTATACTTCAAACTATAAAATTATTAATGTAATTTACAACCTATTTTCATCTATTCTCACCAGAGCATCCATGAAATCTAAGGATCATGATCGATCTTGAATATTCTCCCTGAAGCCCATACGTCAACCATTCGTATAAACTTTGTGACGTATCCTCTACTAATCAAACCAGATATGACTCTTTGTACAGACCACCTACAAAATTGGATAATTGTCACATCTCCACTTCATTTTCCATATTGTGATGCCATATACAAACTGCATAATATCTCTACTATTAAACTCTTTAATGTATGATTACTCTCGATCTAACTAATTTAATTCGTTTCATCTCATAATTGCTCGATCATCTTTCACTACTCACTCTATCAAACTATTTCTTACCAATTATGCCTGCATTATCATTATTATATTATATCTAATTTGTATAATAATTTTATTTATTCAATTTATCTATCTTACTATCATACTAAGCTACGATTACTATTATATTATCCTTAAAGAATTATGTCAATTATTGTATTATTAATTTAACATTTATTATACTTTTTACTAGATGAATCAAATAAGGAATTGGGACGAACTTCTTTTCTAGTCAAATAACCTTCTGCAACATCAACTCAATACCCTGAGTACACATTCCAGATTCTATAAGAAACAATGCTACAATAATACAACAGCACGAAGACTTAAGTATTTCAGCTATATGGAACACCAAATTACTACACTGTTACTTGTGGTAAATAGACAGAAGAATACGCCTCCCTCCTCGAGACAAACAACGCCTAGCATGATGATTTTCACGCCTGAAATCGTCATATAGCGTGCTTGATAGATTCCATCTAGTAATTAATCTATGATTGCTCCACCCCAAAGAGTAATGGTTAATTGTAAGCAGTAGACTTTCCATTAGACGGTACAACACCTAAGACGAACAGCTTGTCATTTGTTAACAGATATAATTGATTCATATTGTCTCATACCATTCAATAAGACCAAACATCACAAGAGAGGGGGAGTCTCATTTTCATTAAAAAATCTGACTACTGCACTCTGCATCAATCGATATGTAGTAACCCAAAACATGAGTTCCATATCTTTCTTCGAAATTGATCAGAAACTAGTGAAATCTCCCTCCGAGACAGCTTCGGAATTTGAAAACAAATCCTTCAATTGATTAGTGATAGTGTATATTTATTCACCGACCCCCTAAAAATGCGTCCCCAGAGAAAAAGTTGATAATTCAATAACTCATCTTGAAACACTTAGACATATTACAATTCCAAATACAACGTTTGTCCCTAACACGAATTGGTAGGTAATTTGCCTGATGACACCAACTTGATTGTAACACGATCTTAATAATAAGCCCTTCCTAGGCAAGCAACCGCTAATCGAAACATACATAATTCAATCGCAGCCAAACGCTGACTGATCTAAACCTACATAATCTCGGTAGCACTCTACACCCCATGACACCCTAAGAACAAGACTGATACAGAACTATCCTCAATCATCTCAATTGATCACCTTTACATAATGCCCTCTAACCATATCTTCATACACTAGCCAGATCAAGCTTGTTATGATCACAAACTTGTAATAACAACAGATTATGAACGTAGTTAAATGGCAATTACCTCCACTCACTTGTAATTCGTAAAATACTCATTTTCACACTATCTAACATACACTCCCAAGACCCGAACACCTTTATACCACTTATCCCTATAATATCTTATAGGTAAACTCCCAGGACGTAATGAAAACATTGCAGAACCTCACTTATTATTGTAAAGTTAACCAACTTCGAAAGTGACTTAACATTTCATTACATACAGACTTAACGACAGATACATCCATTCAAACTTCCGCTTTATAAAACTCGTTAAATACTGTTATATATAATGATTCATTTCCATTAATCCTAAAAAATTTTTTTCGAAGAGGATAAATAAGTCCATACATTGATTACCATAACACAAGCTATAAGAATAACTCAATAAGCAAAAACTAAATTACAGAAATTATTAATAGGAGTATTCATATCCATTATTCAATATCATAATAAGTATGAGTAAACAATTAAAATTGCAAAAGAAGAAGCCAAAAAAGAAATATTACAATAGTCAAAATTTAAAAAGGTATATGAAGATCCCAAAATTCAACATTGTATAGGATAATATAATGTCTAGGTCAACAAAAAGTATAATTGAAATAAACATTGAAATAAATTGAAATAAACAAAAACGAGAAATATTAAAACAACAAAAAAGAAATTGCCAATACTCAACTTAAAACATAATTACTTACGTATAATAATGGCAAAACAGATTTTTTCCTATGCCACTAGCATACCTCATTCGTTTAAATAGTGCTTTGGGAGACTACGGGTCTCTCTTTTCATTTGAAATATATAAGTTACGTCCAGATATTCAAAGCGATCATTATACAAACTACAATAATTAAAGATAAATGTGTTATTTATTAAAAACTCTATCACAGTTAACCCAAATGTTTGTGTTTGGAATAGCATAGAATTGTACCTCGCCCTAAATATATATCTCTTTAAACACTCTCGATTAAGCAAGGGAATTTCCCAATAATCTTATAAAGTCTCACAGTTATATTTCATTACAATATGAAATATATAATAAGAAAAATCAAAGAGGTAAGTAAATGTAAGTTAAATGAATGGTAAAAAAAAAAAATTGCTGATAATGTGAAATTTAACTATAAGCAAATGAATATGGGCAAAATTAAGTATTAAAACATCTTAATAATTTTAAGATTTATTTACTTAAAATGTTATAAAATACGGTAAATTCAGTGATTCTTGAGACCTTTTCTTCAAAATTAGTAGTTCTAACAAGAACAGTCACCACCAGTAGCATATAAACTGCCCTTGTTGTATTGACTGATAAATATAAATGATCAGCATTTAAATACTATTACAAAATAAAAAAGTCATCATGACATACTGATTTAATGTCTACGTCTGAGTTATCCTTTAAAACAAAGCGTTTTTGATACTTTACAATCTAGATATCGATCCTACTTACCTTAACCAAAATGAATTAAGACTGGAAATAAAGTAAACACAACTACAATCTAGTTTAAAAGTACATATCTTAGTGGAAGATCTCGCGTGAAGTATGTGGGGTTAGAAAATAGGTGTGAGTAAATACCAGGCATTATCTGTGACATCTATACATTACAACTTGTACGTTGTTCCAACATAGGATCTATTCTGGCCCATTATTATAACATTGCTAGTATTACCAATGCATAGATATTAATTCACACGAATTCTTTCGATTAGGTCTTCAATTTGCTTTTAGATGATATATGTATTCAAAATATAATAAAGTGATTAAAATAAATCGGCTACACTTATCACTAAAAAGCAGCAGAGTTCTTAAATAATGATCCATCAAATTGGATAATTCTATAATAAAGCTTTCACAATTAATTGCATAAAAACGTCATTACTAATCTATAATAAAGCAAGCAAAAATCATAAAAAGGTAATTTCACATAAAAAAATTAAAAGGGAGATTGGTGAACTATTGTGAAAAATAAAGTTGCAACAGCAGAATGCTAAAGATAACATGGAAAAAGGTAAACGTTAAAAGATGAAAAAAAAGACATATCAAAAAACATAATTACAACAAGACATAATAATAAGAAAATAGAGATATAAAACTGATAGCGAAAAAACTATAATGTAAGAAAAAGAGTATACTGAATGATTAATAAATATTGAAAAAAAAAAATAATCATTCCAGATTAAATATAATTAATAGAAAAGGAAAGAAAAATAATATAACTAATATGCAAATAACATTA
>JABUQX010108668.1:0-22500 GCA_015478945.1 Trachelipus rathkii | reverse complement strand
CGTTGCACATATAACCATAACCAGGGAATCCCACATCCCCTGACATTGCTTTCTGCTCCCCAAATCCAAGTCATGCTCACCTGGCAAACTTTTATGCACTCTCATCTATCAAAACATATATATATATATATTTAATATATATTATATAAATATATTATATATTATAATATATATATATATATAGTGAGTGAGAGATGAGGTATATATATATATATTATATATATAATATAGATATTATATATATATATATATATATATATAATATAAAATATATATATATAAAGGCGAAAGGGATAAATATAGAACGGATGATGTTGAGTGTAGTAGGAAAGTGTTGTGAGTGGTAGAAAGGTGACTGGGAGTGAGAGGTTTAACGGAGGGGGGAATGGGGGAAGAACAAGGAGGATTTAGGATGGGAAGGGGGTGTGTGGATCAAGTATTCACAATGAAGATGCTTGTGGAGAAAAGGTATAGAAAGGAAAGGGAAAGTGTATGGGTGTTTTTTAAATCTGGAGAAAGCATATGATAGAGTGAAGAGGGGGGAATTATGGAGGGTGCTGGAGGAATATGGAGTAAGGTAGGGGGTAAATTAGGTAAAGGTATTAGGGCCTTTTATAGGAATAGCAGAATGTGTGTGAGAGTATTAGGAGGAGAGAGTGAGATGTTTGGGGTAGAGAGAGGGTTGAGACAGGGATGTGTAATGTCACCGTGGCTTTTCAATTTGTTTATGGGAGAGTGTTTGCAGAGGAATGATGAGGGAGGGGAGAGGGGTGGAACTGATGGATAGGGGTGATAGATGGGAAGTAAACATGATACTATTTGCGGATGATACTACCTTGGTGGCGAAGGATTCAGAAGGGTTGTAGTATTTGGCGAAGGAGTTTGAGAGAGTGTGTGGACAAAAGGGTCTTAAGATAAATCCAGGTAAAAGTAAAGTGTTAGTGTTTGAGGAGGAGGAAACAGATGAGGGGATGGGGTTAGAGATTAGAGTAGGTGGTGTAGTATTAGAAGAAGTAAAGGTTTTCAGATATTTAGGGATGGATTTGGGTAAGGAAGGAGGGATGGAGGAAGAGATAGATCACAGAGTAGGAGAAGGAACGAGAGCATTGAGTGGTCTGAGGGAATTATGGAAAGAGGGGGATTTATCACTTAATCTTAAGATAAGTATGTTTGAAAAAATTTGTGTGCCAGCGGTACTATATGGGTGTGAAACATGGGGGTTGAATGCTAGGTCCAAGAAGAAGTTGGAAGTGTTTGAGATAAAAGGGTTGAGAGCGGTATGTGGGGTTAGTAAAAGAGAGAGGATTAGGAAATAGGGTAATAAGAGAGAGATGTGATTGGAAGAATGGTTTGGTGAGAAGAGCGGAGTAGGGAATGTTAAGATGGTTTGGACATCTGGAGAGAATGGAGGAACAGAGAGTGGTTAGGAGAGTGTGGTGGCGGAGGGGATAGGAAGGAGGGGAAGGGGGAGACCAAGAAGAAGGTGGAATGGATGAATAAGGGAAATGGGAAGAGAGAGGGATGCAGGGTGGAGGAGGTAGGGTGTTGGGAGAGATAGAAATGCGAATGGAGGAGGTGGGTTGAGGGCGGAGATGAAGAATATGTATTAGGAAGCTGTGCACGTACCACTACCCCGCTTAAGCGGGAATAAGTGTCTGTATAATAATAATAAAAATAATATATATATATATATAATAATATATAAAAGAGATGGAGAGTTGTTCACCACTCCAGATAAATCCCTGCCAAACATTTAAAAAGGAAGACTAGATTATCTCCCTATCGATTATTTATTTCATACAAGGATAATTTGAAACTCGAAAATGGTCAAAAATTATATGTAAGATGCCAGATTCGCCAAAATTATGCGCAAAAGTCAGCAATTTGCTTCCAAGCCAGCGAATTTGCATCTCTCATTAAATTAGAGCCTTAGAAAATAATAAAACAAAACTGGGAAGTAATCTAGTCTTTTAAATATCTTTGGTAGTGAGTAATTTGGAGTGGTGAACAACATTAATATCATATATATAATTATATATATATATATATAATATATATATAATTATATAATATATATATTATTATATATATATATATATTATATATATATATATCTCATCATCATCTTCCTTTTCCCAAAGACTGGGGGTAAGGTGTGTTACATGCATCGGAAAAGAGTAGTAGTAGAAGAATATGAGTCGAAAGAAAGCCCAGCCTTACCGCCCCCCCCCTCCTCTCTTCTCTCTCTCTTTATTTTATATATATATATATATATATATAATCTATATATATATATATATATATATATATAATTATATATATATATTATATATATTATATATATATAATATATATATATATCAGTCATTCACCCACCTTTCCCCAGACTGGGGGTAAGGTGTCACACGCACTGGAGAAAAGAAAAAAAAAAAAAAAAAAAAAACAAAACAATAATATAGTTCGGAAGAATATTGAAGCAAGTCGAAAAAGAAAGCCTTAGCCTTACCACCCCCTTTATACCCTAAAGCTGGAGTGAGAACTTGTTCCGTTATAAAAATTCACCATCGCGACTTTCACGGAACCTCGCATGGAACGCATTCCACTATTGGCACTCGTCAATGTAGGTTGACTCATCTGCCCAGGTGGGCCACAACCCATACATTCTCACAAAACCACGTCATTCACTTCCTATTATGCATTTTCTGGCTCGCCTCTGCCAAACTTCGCATTTCTCTCCTCCAAGCCAATTCCTTTTACTGACACCAACTCTAGTATTATACTTATTGAAACTTCTTTAGTTTGAATCAAGTATTAACTTGCCACACATACCTCTTTCCTTAAAAAATCAATCACCCTCCTACCATTCTCATTTTTCTCCCGACACCCCAAATTTACCTGTTATACCATCCCTTTTCTGATCACTTATCCAACCATTTAGATTTCACAACACATAAATATATATATATATATATATATATATATATAATATATATATATATATATATATATATAATATATTATATATATTATATATATATATATATATATATATATATATTATACACAAAACCCTGCAATAGAGAAGACAATATTAACTACCATTTTAAATTTATTAACAAAGACTTTATGCTTCATTATACCACTGAAATTACAGTTACATCTCTCATTTCAAATTATTAATTTTATATATAATAATGCCTAAAATTAAATACTACACTATATATTTACTACTTTCTAATTACAAACTGTCAATTATGGCAAATATTTCAAATGAACTTAAAAAAAGTAAATTGAAGTAAACCACAAACTATTGTTTCATACTTATTATGATCGGGACCAATTGCCTTGTAGATATAGTCAGCTTTTATTTTGTTGGCCTGGAAAAACATATTAAGTCTAGATTTTGCATTTTCAATTGTCCAATTTCCATGAATATTTGCAGTTAAGTCAACATCCTCTGCCTGAAAATATTGACATATATATATATATATGAAAATATATATATATATATATATATATATAAGCTCTCTGTAAAAATATATATATATATATATATATATATATATATATATAATATTATTATATATATATATATAATATATATATATTATATATATATAAGTACAAAACAAAGGTTCCAAATTTACGAGTACTAATGCAATAATTACTCCAAAAATATAAGAAAAGAATTTTACATTTTAAGTTTAAGAGTTTTGTTGAAAAACTTCATTGCAATTAATCTTTGACATTTTATTGTGATTTTCTTTTCAGTCTAACCAATTCCATTCACGGAAGAAAAAAACAACAACAACAATATCGTTTCATTAACAAATGAAATGAAACTGAAGCCTGAACTATGAATGTGACAGCTCTCTCCACAAACTTTACTACATAATCAAATAGATATATTAAATTTAATGTAAAAATGCAACAAATATCACAAATTAGTTTGAAATTGAAAACTTAGATACAAAAACATTGCAATAGAATTGGAATTGAAATAAGAAATGTTAAAAAAGTTCATTGGAATCCCAATTTTAATTTTTAGCATGTCTAAAAATGCTAAAATGGCATTTCTCCTCACTCACCTTCATGTATTGTTTTCGACTCCTGACCCTGTCCTTATAAGAAAAAAGATCTTCTTCACCTAGGATTTGCTCTATAAACATTGCCTTCATCACTTACCCAGGTACAGGAGCTCGAGGTTCCAAAGAGTGAAGCTCTGAAATCTACTTTTTCAAACAACATCGATGTAGGGAACCTATATTAAAGAAAATAGATTAACGTGAAAACCAAGGTATTGTGCACTAAACTCTTGTATGTCGAAATAATAGCAGAAAATTATTTTTATAAATTTTAAATAGTGTGACATAAAACTAAAAGAAAATTAAAGTATAAATTAAAAATACAATAAAGGAAGTGCAATATTAGCTATTTTAATTTTGCGAACAACGTAGCAGTCCTAAATAGAATTACGAAAAGAAGTATAAAAAAATAGATACAAAAGGTGATAAAATAGTGAAAATAGATTAAGAGCTAAATTATAAAAAAATATGTGATCTGCTTCACAGACAAACTAGGGTAGGTGCTGAACAGTATAAACCACAGGATTTTAAAATTATTTTTTAAATCTTTGAATTAATTAACTTACCAATAGTAAAAATGAATTTGATTTATAACCAAAAATAAATAAAACTATAAATATTGTTCAAATTATTAAAAAAAATCTTACATTCCTTTTTACTGTATTCAAAATTATTAAACATTATATACTTACATTCAATGCATGCGACATCGTCAGGATTAATAGGTATTTTGTCTGATCAAGTATGCCACAAAGTCTTGCGCAGGCATTAGTCTGAGCATCTCTTTTACTTGTTGAATTTCCAACCCCAGCATATGAAATCCTTCAAAAACCCTTACTTCAGACAGCGAAAACCTTTGTCGTTTCTTGGACCTAATATATTATATATTATATATTTATATATATATATATATATATATTATATATATATATATATATATATATATATATAATATATTTATATATATATATATATATATATATATATAATTATATATATACAATATATATATATAATATATATATATATATTATATATATATTTAAATGTGCAAATCAATTTTTACTTTCAATAAAAAACAAGCATTTTGAAAAAGTTTCATTTTTTTACTTGTTGAATCCTGTTTTTAAATTCTAATTGTTAAGAAACTAAATAATTAAAGCTCAATATTATATATATATATAATATATATATATAATATATATATTATATATATATATATAATATATATATATATATATATATTATATATATAATATATTATACATAATTTATAATATAATATATATGTTAGTGAATGTGTGTTGGTTTTATTGCTGCAAGAAGGAATAGGTATTTTGGGATGAGGTATTAGTAAGGAGGAGGTAATGGGTAGAAAGTTGAAGAATGGTAAATCTGCAGGTATAGATGAAATTACTATGTGAAATGATCAAGAGCGGAGGCCGAGATGGTGATTGATGGATTTGGAAGTTGTGTAATAAAGCGTTTTATGGAAGGGTATAGTTCCAAGGGATTGGAGGAGAGCGCTGAAATAGTACCCTTGTATAAGGGAAAGGGGGGAAAAGGGGAACTGTAGAAATTATAGGGAATAAGTTTATTGAGTGTTGTGGGGAAGGTATATGCTGGTATTTGGTCGAAAAAGAGTGCGTCGAGTGACTGAAGGGACTGATTGGTGGAGAACAAGGTGAGTTTAGGAGTGGAGAGGATTGTGGATCAAATCTTTACATTGAAACAAATGATTGAAAAAAAATGAGGGAAAAGAAGAATAAATTATATTTTAGGTTTTATGGATTACAACAGGCGTATGATTAGAGTTAATAGGGAAGCTTATGGCAGGTATTAGTGAGATATCGTGTTGGTGGTAGGCTTCTGAATGAACAAAAGTATGTATGACGATAGTGAAAGCGTGTGTAAGAATAAATTTAGTGTCAATGGTGATTGGTTAGGATTAATAGCGGAGTGAGACAGGGTTGTGTTATGGCTCCTTGGTATTCAATGTGTATATGGATGGGTTATGAAAGAATTCGAGGTGGGGATGGCAGGGAAAATGGTGTTAGAATGATGGAGAATGGAGAGGAGTGGAGGGTGCCCTAACCTATTTGTATGTGGATGATTTGGTTTGGTGTCGAATTTGAAGAGAGGTTGAGAGGATTGGTGGAGAAGAGATTTGCAGGGTATGTAAAAGGAGGGGTTTGAAAGTAAACGTAAGATAAGAGTAAGGTTATGGTGTGAGTGAGGATAGTCCTCAGCTGTGAAGTTATGTTAGATGATGAGCAAGCTGGAGCAAGTGTTCTTGAGTTTAAATATTTTAGGCATATTGTGTTGGATGAGAAGAACGGATGATGCAGAGTGTAGTAGAAAGTTGTGAATGGCAGGAAGGTGGCTGGCTCCCAATTAAATCGTTGGTGAATGTATAAAGGGACTAAGTCTTGAGCTCGGTAAAGTCTTACATGAGGGTATGTTGTTACCTTGTTAATGTATAGTATCGAGACTATGGTCTGGAATAAGAAGTATAGATGTCTAAAAAGTTCAATGTGTTCAGATGGACAATCTTAGGGCATGCTAGGTGTGAAAGAATTAATAAAGTGAGGAATGAACGTATTAGAGAGTGGTTTGGTGTGAAGAAAGGGTAAATGAGAGAATAAATGAAAGTATGTTGAATGTTTGGTCATGTGGAAAGGATGAATGAAAGTCGGTTGGTTAACGGATGTATAGTGGAGAGGTGTTGGGAACGACGGCTGGGGACCGAAGAGAAAGTGGATTGAGTCGGGGAACGAATGTCTGAAGGAGAGAAATGTGATTTGCAGAGGCGAGAATAAAGGTGCTTGATAGGAGAGAATGGCGTTTTGTATGGGGGCATGGATGTGGCCCACCTGGGCCAGGCGATGAACCCTTACAATTTGACGATTTACCGAGTGAGGCGTCCGTCGCGGTCCTATGATGCTCTAGGGTGGATTTTCTGTCTGTGACGAGCTCTCACTAATTATGTACAGAGGGGGCGGTAAGGCTGGTTTTTCTTTTCTTTGTCATTTTCTCCTACTGCTTTTCTTTTCCGAGCTTGTACAGCACCTTACCCCCATTCTTGGGAAAAGGAAGGTGAAAGAAAGAAAGAAAGAAATATATATATATATATATATATATATATATATATATATATATATATATATATTATATATATGATATATATATATATATTATATATATATATATATATATATATAATATATATATATATATAATACATTAATATATATATATATATTATTATATATATATATATTATATATATATATATATTATAATATATATATAATAATATATAATAATATATATATATTATATATAATATAGTATATATATATATATTCTACGTACTTTTTCTTTTCGGATGCATGTCACGCACCTTCCCCCAGTCTTGGGGAAAAGAAGAAGGTGAAGATAATTTATATATATATATATATATATATATATATATAATAATATAATATATATATATATATATATATATATATATTATATATATATATATATATATTAATATTGGATATTTATATGCTTTGCAGGTATTGCTGTGAGGAAAGATTTAGAAAGAGTCAGATGTTTGTATCACATGTGGAAGAGCCAATTATGTTTTAACTTGGCTTGGCATCATCTAATGTAGAACTAGGGTAGAATAGAAGTCTTTATCCTTATTGCACCAATTACTGACTGTCAGTGGATATATTAGCTTAATTTAGATTTATTTTTATGAGTCTGTTTAATTTTCTTTCTTTCAGTAAAATAACAAATTTTTGGTTAAAAAAGGTCATATTAAAAGTTTCAATGTAAAAAGAGGACGAATAATATATGCAGAAGAGTGTGCTGGTATAAGCTGGGAAGAGCCCTGAGAAATAGAAGAAGAGTGAGGTGTAAACTAAGACTATTGTGTTTGAGAACTGATTTGTAAGTACTTTATTATTTGTACTTTGTTAACAGAGTCGTGAGATGGGCTGTATTGAGAGTAGGGTTGGGAAAGGAAAAAACAAGCTCGTTTTTTTTTTTTCATTGAAAAAAACAAGCTGAAAAAAAAAAAAGTAAAAAAATTTGTTTTTTTCATTTTTTCAAATTAAGCTGTGGGAATTTTACGTTTGAACAATATTATAAATTTTAGCAAATAGGCTTTAATTTCGGACATTTTTTGGTTCCATTTTCCTCCAAGGTGGAGGCCCTGGGTTTGTGTTCAAAAATTTTTATGGGTTTTCCATATTTTTATTTATTCTGAATTTGATATTCATAATATTTTGTTTGTGGCTTCATTAATGTTTTCTTACTCTGTTTCAGCTTTCAGTAACATTTTTTATCATAATTATTAATCAGAATTTAGAAATGCAATGTCCAAAAAGTCGTGTGACTGTACTTTTAACGGAAATAAAGGAAAATTAAATTAATCAAATGTGGCTGATCATGCTGCATGAGCCCATGATAATGAGCTGACAGTAGTCACATTACTTCAGTAGTGACTGGGGAATGGGGAGTGGGACTAGTGATTAGAAATCAAAAGTTGATATGCCAAAGCCAAATATTTAATTTAGTCATCCACTCATCCTCTTTCATTTACAGTCTTGGTATATTTTTAATTTCAATATTTTTATTATTTCATTTGCATCCCTTAAGTCACTTTTGAGTTTTGTCATTCAGACTTATTCTATATAAATATAATATACATTAATGTTTAAAAGTAAGTTATAAATATGATTATATGATACAAATGTAAAATACATAGTAAAATTAGTAGTAGAAAGCCGACACACAGAAGTCTGCAGGCTACACCTACTGTAAATTGTAACGAAAACAATTGATAAAATATAAGAGAAAGGTAGTTCTGCTATTTTATAAATCATAATGGAATATTTGTTTAATTTCAAGTATCCTCATATTTGAAAAATGAAAATACTCAAATGAAATATTATATTAGCCTCTTTATATTTTTAAAAATACATTTAATGAAAAAAACGATAAAAAAAACCTGAAAAAAATGAAAAACTTTCTTGAAAAAACGTCCTTTTTTAACCCAACCCTAAGAGAGTAGAGGATGCGTTATTATATAAATCAAATAAACCTTATTCGTAGTAATAGTCCCTTGATCAATCCTAGAGGAATATACTATCTCATACCTAAGCAGGGGAAAACCAGAAGAAAGACTAAATAACTATAAAGAACAAGTTATATTTACTTCACAATTTCATCACTATTCAAAGTACATTACAACAATAGAGTAGGTAAGTTGTGTTGATAGCTTAATTTTTTATGTAGTTTGATAGATGGGGTATGCTACCACATTATTAATCAGAGTAGTAGATCTGAGATGTTTGTATGAACAGTTAGGAGATATCAAAAGTATTTAGTTTAAGTGTAGTGTGGGAGGACCAACAGTAAAAGCTGATTAAAGGGTGTTGTCTATTAGTGTGTGTTGTTAAATTTATAGTGTAAGTGTTCATATATGGGTAATATGAAAGTAACCAAATAGGTTGTTACAAATGGAGATGAGGAAACAGATAGTGTGATATAGTGAAGGTAGTGACGTGAGTAAGAGGAAGAAGATGCAAGCAACGATGTAGTTACATCTAAGATTTACAAAGATGTCACAAGATTCAGACAGGTGTAATGTGGTAAAAGATGTATGAATACAACTAAGGAAAACAATGAACCTGAAATTGTAATGTATGTCAAATGTGGAATGATAAATGAGGTGAATAAACCTGGAGGTTTATGACATTGAGAATTGTAGTGTACTTCCATGAATATTATTAGAAATTCAGGTAAGTCCTATATTTTCTTTTAACAGTATTAATTAAATTTTTATGTAACACATTTTCATCTTATGACTGATGCATAAGTGAGTTAGTGTAAAACAGAGTGATGAGTGTGCATAAGAGCATACTTGATAAAGAAGAGAGTAGAGGGTGTAAACCTTATAGACTTGGAATAACTCTGTTAAAGGGGTAAAGACAGGTAAATAAAATTGCCTAATAACAGGTGTTGGCAAAAAAAGCAGGATTTTTGGCCTTTTCAAGAATATTATCTATGGGTTAATATGGCTATTGACCTCATGGTGAAGAATTATAAGAGCAAATAGCCAATTAATAAACCCTCTACCAAATATAACCAATAGAATCTAATGTCGTTCTCGTGGCGCGAGACACCGGATGCTATGTGAAAAGTTTGATGAACCGCAACAATACACAAACCAGGGAGAGTCAAGAGAGCGGTGATTAACGCCCACCAAGCCGGATATGTGAGATACTTTATTTATAAAGAAAGAAAAGTGAATAGTGAGGGAAGAATGTGTATATGTAGGTACGAGCTGGGTTGGTGAACAGAAACCGTTTATAAAGGATTGATCGAGGGTAAGGTGTAGATTTGTGGGTTGAGACTGAATGAGAGAATAACACATCTTATAATGTGGAAGAGGGGAATGTGGACGAATCAGAGACATACTGTTGGCTTAACTGTGGTAATGGTGAGTGAGACTTCAAACATTCGATGATGAACGCATTAGTCAATGTTTGTGTAGAATTTAGAAAAAAAAAAAGTTTGATAATAGAGTAATGTTGCAAGGAAAATTGTATAGTGCTGGGATTCAAATACAATCAGCAGGAATCACAAGGAAGAGATAGTAAGATGGGCCCTATGCGAGTTGACAGTGAGGCAGTAGGTAGATGGTTATGAGAAGGATTGAAAATAAAGATAGGTTTGGGAAATTTTAGCGTTTAAGGAATGTAAATTTGTAGATCAAGCGTTTCCCATTTGCATACTCACCGCTTCCGATGATAATCCTAATGATTAATAAGGATAGGTTGAGGTGGAGTTGAAGACAACAATGAATGAAATATGGCATGTGAGATTGACAAGAGATAGAGAGAGAACATGGGAGACCAGTTGCGATAAATTATGAAAGTGAGGAAATGGTCTTTATGGAATGGTAGTGAAAGGGAAGTCCTAGGTAAAGAAAACTATTGGATGAGAATAAGAGAGCATAATGGTAGGGGTTATTAGCTATACAATCAGTAAGAAATAGATCATATTGTAAAGAGAGCTCGGAACTTACTTGATTGTTTGTTGCCTCTCCTCCTCCCTTATTTATATTCAATGTTGCCTTCCTATATGAACATAATGTTCTAGGTATCATTTGTGTATATATTTAATGTGAAGATGACATAGTGAAGTTTAGGAGACTGTAAGGACATTTTATCCGGTAGAGGATGTTCGAGTTTGTCCTAACCCAATTCTTAGTATTTTACCTTGCCTTACTAATAATCGTTCACCCAACCTATTGATACGAACAACAAGCTTATAGCTTAATCTTTTTGGAGGCTTTCTCATCTCTCCACTCTACCTTTCATAACTTTCTCTTCCCTGAATTCATGCATTAAATGCCTCCACGAGACTATACGCGGAAGACTGCTTTGATCCTGAGGATGCTTTTTATATGCAGAAAAATACCTAGAGAGTTGATTGGCATATTAGTAGTAGATGTAAATGAAATGAACACTTACTCAACGCGCAGATCACGGAGATATTGATGGACTGAGAATTAGCTAGGCTATTTATGTACAGTAGTGTCGCTAGTACTTTCAGTGTATCGTACATGAGAGTAATGACAAGAGTGACTATAAGGACGAATAGTATAGATGTGTGATGAATGATATGGAGATATTACTGTTAATCTATAGGAATACTTATAAGTAATAGTGTTAGTGTGTGATTGATCCATGTAGCCTAAGTTTGTATTTAATGTAAATAGTAGAATCTTGTAGCGAGTTCTTAACATGACAGCATTTGTAAACACGATCCATAATGTGTATTGTGTAGAAATAAGAAGACAGGTGATATCTTTTAAACTAGACAATGCGTAGCGTATTAGTGTAATATCTGTAGAAGATAAGTATTTGAGCAACGAAGAAATGTGTATGTTAAAAAGTGATGTGATAGGAAAGCAGTATATATTTGAAAGAATAGTGTCCTTCCAACCGAATGTTAGAAGCCAAGATGTGTGCAGTGAAAATAAGGATGTGGTTTGTTTATAAACATTTGTTTAGTGGTATACTATAGAAGATAAGTGTATGATAAGTGGGGTGTTAAAAACGTGGAAAAAGAGGTGACATGGTGTAGAATAAAGAAATAAAGAGAGTGAAGAAGAATTGTAAAAAAGAAAAAACCGAAAGTAAAAGTGTGGTATAAAGAAGTGTAATGATAGAAAGAGAAAAAGAGAGGAAATGAACAATTTGCCAGCTCCATAAGAATTAAAGATCAGTGTGTAAAAGAGAGAATACAGTGGTGGTAAAGTATGTCTTAACAGTTTGTAGAGATGTATCATTATCAGGTGCATGCAGATTGACTCATCCATGATTGGCTTGATGTTATAAATATGTGTAGATGAATATTATGGATTATATGAGAGGAAGCTCGACAATAAATAAGGGTAGAGAAAAAGACAAATTTAAATTAGTAAGTTATTTTTTGTAGTGTGCCAAAATTTTGTTAACAGTTTTTTGTTGTAATGAAAGAAGAATAGTTATTAGTAGGAAGAGGAAAAGGAAATCGGTGAAAATAGAAGAGGATGAGTAGAAAAGTACAAGAAATGAATTAATTTTGTATGCTTTGCAGGTAAATGATGGTTGAAGATTTTAGGAAGATCAGATGTTTGTGTTTCACATGATGAGAGAAAGTACATATTATGTTTCTACTTGGCATTTGGACATCTAATGTAGAATATTATAAATATAAGTATTGAATTAGAGTTTATTACTAGGACTCGATTTTTGGTGCTTTGCTATCGAGATCATTCTTTTTCCGTATAATTTGTGGAAAGATTAATGCTGAGTTTATAACTTTCCATTTTTCTTTCAGTAAAATAATTTTAAGTAAATTTAATTAAAGGACATATTTAATA
This sequence comes from Trachelipus rathkii, assembly GCA_015478945.1. Classification (NCBI taxonomy): domain Eukaryota; kingdom Metazoa; phylum Arthropoda; class Malacostraca; order Isopoda; family Trachelipodidae; genus Trachelipus; species Trachelipus rathkii. The sequence continues at coordinate 9,483 of JABUQX010108668.1, read as the reverse complement.
AGTAATGTAGCATATAGAGGTCTCAAGTAATTCTCATGAGTAGAAAAGAGATGGACAGTATAAGCGGGAGAGACATGAGCGAAATAGAAAGAGAAGATAGTAAACCAAAAAAATATATATTGTGTAAGAATCTGAACTATAAAAGATATCTCTTATTTATTTCTGTTACTCTGACTAAACAGAGTCGTGCTTGAGGCGGGCGGGGTGGACGGTGCTATGTGTGCCGATAGGCGACTGTACTGAATCCTGTAGTGAGAGGTTAGGCACGCCGATTACGATTATAGTATTAATAAAATAATTAGTTAATAGTCTTTGTCATAGGTATACTTGATACCTAATAAGAAAAAATATTAGTTTCACTTCACACCTTTCCATCCAACTTCAAGACTGGAATTTCACCAATGGTGAATGTAAAGCATAAAAATATTGTACTTTTAATAGGTAGTCCATAAAGGTTGTGCAAGAAATTTTTTTTGTTGTATCATCGTAGTTAATAGATTAATTGCATCTACCAATAATATACAATATATATATATATATATATATAATATATATATATATATATATATACTAATATATAATATTAATATATATATATTATATATAATATATATATATATATATATATATATTATATATTTAAAAAAATATTTGTCTCTATTGATTTCAAAAAACAATATCTATAATCAGGGATAGCACGATGACATCACATATGAAAAATTCAAAAAGATTTTTCTAAAAAAAATCACTAACCCTTTCTATAATAATATACTTTCCAAAAAAAAAAAAAAAAAAACAAAAAAAATTATTATTCCCCATTGATTTTGGGAAAGAAATTTAAAATATTTACATACTTTAACAAATTTTTGCATATTATCCAGATGAGTAAAAAAGATATTTAAAAAAATTGATGCTCAAACTGCAAGAAGAATGTTTTCAATAAAAAAAAAAAAAAAAAAAAAAGAAAACGCGTTATATTTTGTCATCCCTATATATGATCATATAATGTGCAAAATGCACATTTTCAAGTTGAGTCAGTTCAAAAATTGTGATAGGAGAATTTTCAATTATCAATAACACAATGTCACTAGTATTTCTGGCATATAACAAAGCATCCTCAGGATCAAAGCAGTCATCCACATATAGTTTAGTGATGTGCCCCATTTAGCATGATTCAAGTAAGAGAAGTTATGAATAAAGAAGAGGAGATAGAGAAAAGCATAACAATTAAAGCTATAAGCTTGTGTTCAGTTACCAATAGGTGTGGTGAAGATTATTAGAAAGGCATAGGTAAAAATTACTAAAGAATTGGTTAGGACAACCAGGAATATAAGTTCAAAGTTGTCAATTTTCAGATAAATAGATTTTTGGGCACCCGGTAATTGTTTTGGAGGGGACAACTACCAAACTAAGTATGTATATATCATCACAACAAATTGTAAATCATTAAATCATTTCCTCCTTCTATTAATACAAACATGAAAATGGCAATTTCTTCGATTTTCATCAAACTTTGACATACATTTGATGGTGAATAAATATTCCTAGAAAAAATCTTTAAAAGACGAATTGTGCCTGAAAGTGTCTCTAATATAACTTTACAAATTTGCTCTGGGAATTACCAATATTGAGATATAGCTTAAAATGTTAGCCTCTATAAGTGTCAAATTTAGCTCCAATCCACCAGATATTTTGACTCACCCTGTGAAACAAAAAAAGATTGGTGGTTTTGAACTCTCCAAGGATAACATCAACAGCATGTAAAATATAAAGTTTCAAAATTTATCGAGCAGTCAATTTTCATTTTTTAGTTCATTTCAGTTGGATTGATCCATATACTTATATATAGGCCTAATTTATTAACCCTACACTATGTTTTTACTAATAAATAATGATAGAAGATCAATAGATTAAAAATGTGTTACATAAAAATATTATTAATACCTTTGTTTTAAAAGAAATATAGAACTTACCTGAATTTCTAATATCATATTCAGGAGTACATTTTCTTCTACCACACCAAGTATATAACCATGTTTTGATTTCACTTTCAGCCATTTCAAATTTAAATTTATAAGAGCTTTAAGCTTTATAATACCTTAAAATATATATATATATATATATATATATATTATATTAATATATATATATAATATAATATATATTATATATATATATATATATATATATATATATATATATATATATATATATATATATATATATTCCTGTTTTTTACCCCAAGACTGGGGGTAAGGTGCGTGATATGCATCAGAAAAGAGAAGTAGTAGAAGAACATGACAAGTCGAAAAGAAAGCCCAGCATTACTGCCCCCTCTATACCTATTAGTGAGAACTCGTAGCAGTCAGAAAATCCACCCTAGAGTTTCATTGGACTGCAACAGACACTCACTATGGCATATCATCATGTGTAGGGTTCATCCCCTTGCCCAGGTTGGGCCACAAACCATACCCTCCAAAAAACCCGCCATACTCCTATGTTTAACACCTTTAATCTCGAATCTGCAAAACTCAGATTTCTCTCCTTCGGACATTCGTTTACTGACTCGATCCACTTTTTCTTTGGTCTCCCAGCCGGTCGATTCCCAACACACTCACCACTATATATCTGCTTAGGAAACTGACTATCATTCATCATTTCCATATGACCAAACCATCTCAATGTACTTTTATTTATTCTCTCATTTACCCCTGTCTTCACACCACACAACTCTAATACATTCATTCCTCATTTTATCAATTCTTCTCACACCTAACACGCCCTCAAGATTGTCCATCTGAACACATCTGAACTTTAGATCTTTTAATACCTCTTATTCCAGACCGTAGTCTCACTACTATATATTAACATAGGTAATACCTACTAATAATATATATATATATATATATATATAATATATATATATATATATAATATATATATATATATATATATATATGTGTATATATATTATATATATATATATATATATATAGGCTTAACTGAATAATTCGTCTGACCAAAACGATATTTTAGATTTATCCGATATATGTTATCGATCGACCCTATTTTCGAAATACCCATTGTCATTATTTTATTGAAACAGCTAGACAGATAAATGGCAGACATCTTGATTACAGTAATGTTTTGAAAGAGATAGAGGTAGGAAGTGCTACTGGAATGAATTTAAAATATAAATATTTAGTAAAAAAAATATGTGAAATTTAAAATAATAACCAGTGTATGCTTTTCCGAACATTATCAATGAATTTTTGAACAAATTTAAGGTAAACTGGATTTATCAAATTTTTTAGATTTACAGGTAACAACTCTGTCAGTTTTGATTTAACTTTAAATATGGATTTATACGACCTATTTGATATTTGTTATGACGAATCCACTTTATTAAGGTTTTTGCAGTTACTGATTTTTTTAAGCGTCTATTGCCTTTTTCATCAAATATTGGCATTTTTTAATAAAATCTCTAGTGCCTTCTGATATTTTGAGTTGGCAACATTTAACAAAACATCGAATGAAGTTTGTTAGGTTGTTTAGCATTTGTTTTATTTTGTACAAGATGTAACAGTAGCAAAGGTAATCAATGTACGTTAATTTTACTTTTACGGCACAGTGAGTCAACCGGTTAACGTTTTCCGTGAGGTATATATACTCATATATATATAATATATAAAATATATATAATATATATATAGATATATATATATATATATATATTATAATATATATAATATATAATATATATATAGCGTCGGCCAGGGGACCAGGCCCGCCTCTTTAGGAAGGGTGATTCGTCACTCTAAATAAAAATAAATTAATAAAAAAAAAAAATAAAAAATTTTTTGCTCTATACGCACGCGAGTAGTACTACAAGTTTATTTAGATTCATAATTAATTCTAGAAAGTTTTATATTTTATAAAAAAATGTTAGAAATTAGGGTACAAAATGTCCTTCAATACAATTTCACTTTTGAAAAATGTATTTTTTTTTAACTTCGTTATTAAAATGAAAAATTGTAGATCGATTTTAATTATTTTTCAGTGGATTCACAGAGTATGTTAGCTTTAAAACTGGCAAAGTAAATTTTGTTCCAAACAGTATTATTAGTGGCAAAATCACGGGGGCCTAACTTGGTCCGATTCACCCCGCCGTAAAAAATTGATGGAGAAGTGAATCGGACCACCATTGCTTTTCGTATTTTACGTATTATTATTGACATTTATATTACTAATTTTAATATAATAAAAAGTTACTTATATTAAGGTGAAATTTTTTTAAAAAAAAATAAATTTTAATAAAAAAAAACGAATTCAAAAAAAGTGTCAAAATTTTTGGGCGGAGAAGGGGGTGAATCGGACCACCTTATTTTTATTCGTATTTTATTTATCATTATTGACTTTTTATTACTTATTACGAATTTTATTATAAAAATAATTATTATATTAAGTAAAAATTAAAATATAAATTGAATTTATACGTAAAAAGACGATTTAAACAGATGGTCCGAGGTCACCCCTCAATGTGGTCCGCTTTCAACCCCTCCACGGTCAGGCAACCTCAAGCGGTTAATTCAAACTTCTAATTAAAAACTTTTTATTATTAGAATTACATTATTATTTTTTGTGTGCTTATGACCGACTATAGGGCCGTGATTTACAAAAAAAAAAAAATTCCAAAAAGTGCATTAGGGGAGAGTCGGGAGACCAAGTTATGGTGCGCTAAGGTGGTCCGAGTTCACCCCGCCCGACGCTATTATATATATATATAATATAATATATATATATATATATATATATTATATATATATATATATATATATATATATATATATTATATACTTTTACGTGACAGTGAGTCAACAAGCCCCCTAAAATGGAATATTAACCCTTTTTAGGGGGCTCGAAGCTGATGGGACGGAGGGCAGGACGTTCATACCCCGAGGGAATGGTCGGAAGGAACCCCGAGCGACAACCCAAAGACCAAAGAGCGGGGGTTCCGGAGACCATCCCCGGAGGGGGGATTAGCCCCCCCGTAGTCCACCTAGAGGGCGAGAGACCCCGACTCCTGACATCGGGGCGGACTACCCGTGGGTATTCGTTAGTGATATACCCAAAAAACAATAAATCCAAAAAATGAGTACTTTGGACATTTATTCGCAACAATCTATTTGTACTCTATAAATCTCAAAACCATTTGACAATTTGATTTTACTATATTTATATTATTAATATATATAAATATAATATATATATATATAATATATATAATATAATATATATATATATATATATATATATTATATATAATATATATCCAAGGCAATCGAATATCGATTATAGCGAATATCAAAGTTAGACGAACCATGCTTCAAGCCTACCATATATAATATATAATATATAAAATATATTATATATATATATATATATATATTATATATATAAATATTATATATATATAATATATATATATATATTATAATATATGGGAAACGTTTACATTAGACTACAATAGCTACAGGGAAAATGAATACATTTTTGGAATCCTGGTAAAATTTTAGTTTAGAAAATGTAAAAAAAAAAAATAAAAAAAATATTGTTAATAATTATAGTAATATGAATAGAAAGCCTATTTAGAGACTTTTATACGTTACTCGTTAAAATAAATAGACTTTCTATTAAATTTTGTTGTTTTTAACTAAAGAATACCCCAAGGGTATACCGCACCGATGGCAGGAGTCGGGGTCTCTCGGCCTTCCGGGGAACTACGGGGTAGGACTAATTCCCCCCCTCCGGGAAGGGTCTCCGGAACCCCCGCTCTTTGGTATTTGGGTGTCGCGGGGGTTCCTCCGCCCCTCCCCTACGGGGTATGGAAAACGTCCCCCCCTGTGTTCCCCGTCGGCTCGAGCCCCCTACATTGCCGTGTAATACCTTTACAAATAATATATATAATATACTATGTCCCAGCTCCCCCCCCAAAACAAAATAGCCAATTTTTATGTTTAATTTTTTTGTTTTTTTTACATTTTCCTAGCTAAAATTTTACAAGGATTCCAAAAATGTATTCCTTTTCCTGTAGCTATTGTAGTTTTTGAGATATGGATTGTAGCTCTTCTAGAGGCTGGGGCCAATAATATATATATAATAGGATATATATATATATATATATATATTTTTTATATATATAATTATATTTATTATATAATAATAATATATATATATATATATATATATATATATATATTACTTGTAATACGTACTAATTTTTATCGTAGTGTATACTCATTTACTTGGGCATTGTTGTTATTTTGAATTTTTCTTCATTACAATAGAATTTTTTTTTAGCTATTTTGTTTAAAAAATGCTGTTAAGTGCATTGTCATTGCAAATATGTATTAAATCACATAATTTAATATTTAAAAGTCACTACACAAATTTTTAAATGTAACTTTGCAGACCAATAAAAGACCGACTTCCTTGCACGGCTTCAGCTTTTAAAATGCAAGCTCTTTTGTTTACCTGCCTTAATATTTACATAGAAATGGAAATGGGTTTAGGCGATTCGATATATCGACAAACGATTTTGAAGAAAAAAAAATCGAGAGCAGCGCGGCCACAATGTAAAACGGGTTACCCAATATATATATATAATAATATACTATTATATATATATATTATATATATATATATATATTTTTTTATAGAAATATATAATATATATATATATATTATTATATATATATAATATTGTAGTAATTTTATAATTTAAAACTCACGAATACTCTAGAGTAGACTGAACGCAAATATATCAGTTGTCTGGGTCTCTCAGCCTTTAAGTGGATGAGGGAAGACTTCATCCCCCCGTTCTCCCATTAGCTTGAGCCCCCTATAAATTGAAATGCAAGGAAAATTTCACTACTAGAGCCTCGAGCTGATGGGGGGACAGAGGGAATGAAGTCCCCCCCGTCGTCCACCTAGAGGCTGAAGATCCCACACTTATCTATCGCTCTACTCTAAGTGTGCGGTATTTATTAAATCATAAAATAAGTATATATATATATATATATATAATATATATTTTATTAATATATATATATATATATATATATATAATATATATAATATATGCTTGCCTATAGGTTATACAGGATATACTTAGTATATTTTTTAAAATTTAAGAAGATGTTCATTAGAGAAATGGTTTTTACAAACTAACACAGAAGTAAGAATACGCAATAAAGTTTATTTTGAGAATGTATATTTTCACTAAAAAATATTAATATTAACCTCTGAAAATTCATAACAATTCCGGCATTTTTCCGTTCGTGTTAGGATAATGAATCACTGTTAAATGGTTTAGATTAATCGATACATGAATAATCGATATTATTTTTTGTAATCGATTTTTTCACTAATTTCGAGGAATCGATATTATAGACATAGTGTACGTAAATAGTATCAAAGAAATATAAAATGGTGTGAAAGCATCCTCGTGCATATTATCTCACAGCAAAAAAGTAGTAATAAATATCACACAAATACAAAAAAAAACATATATATATTATATATATATATAATTTATTATAAATACTGTGACGCGGAGAGAAATTAGCGATTCAGCCCCTTACAATTTGAAACTGTGATTAAAGAGCAGATGTTCGATAGATTTTACCGAATTTTGCAATTACGACAAACTTACTATGTTATTTATTATTCATTTTATTCGATTAATCCATTTCTTATATTAATAAACTTCATAAGTAAAATCTACCATAATCTAAAAATGTATTCCTTTTTTAGTTTAGCATTATTAAGTTTTAGGAACTCGAGCTAATGAAAGCTGGCCTGGTTAATAGTATATATATAATTATATATATATATGATATATATATATATATATATATTATATATATATATTATATAATATTATATATAATATATATATATATATTATATATTTCTAATGTTTTCGCTTATTCCAGCCAAAAAAATTGCTTAACGGACTCATCCAACTCAAAAAGAATTACTAAAATGTACATAATAGAGAGGCAAATCGTTACCTCGACAGCGAGGAAGAATTTGTAGAAAATCTGTGGATATAATTTTGATCTTTTTTTCCACAAAACAATAGATAACGATTTTTTTTTTTTTTGCTACATTAACTATTATGAAACAACCTTTTTCAACATTAAAATATTCAGCTTGTTGACAAATTATTCAAATTCGCGATCATATATAAAATATAAGATATATATATATATATAATATATATATATATATATAATATATTATATATATATATAATATAATATATATATATATATATATATATATATATATATTATATTATATATATAATATATAATATAATATATATATGAGGAAAAAAAGACCAAGATGCAAAATATAGTTAAGTAAACTCATTGACTACAAAAAAAATATATTGATAGTAAATAGGCATCGGTATGCAAAATATTGAGCTTCACCATTTGATTCTGGAAATTATTTTATTTGCAATAACGTTCACATGTCATGTCGAAATTTAAACCTTGATCGACTTCTTTCGACGGTTCCAGATTTGAAATGCCAAGCCTGATCAGGCTGAGAAACACTCCTTTCCAATTTTTTATTAATCAAATAAAAAGGGAAAAGGAAAAATTAAGGGGGAACGAAAAACTCTTTTATAAGAAACCTAACGTTTGGATATTCAAATCGATCTTCTAGAAAATCTTCGAGTCATTCATCGTCGTAATCCATCTAATAATAATAATAATAATAATAATAATAATAATAATAATAATAATAATAATAATAATAAATAATAATAAATAAAAATAATAATAATAATGCATAATATAATAAAATAATAATAATAATAATAGGGTAATAATAATAATAATAATAATAATAATAATAATAATACATATATTACTATTATTTTTATTATATATTATATATTATATTATTATTATTTTATTATTATTATTATTATTATTATTATTAATATTATTATTATTATATTATTATTATTTATTATTATTATTATTATTATTATTATTATTATTATTATTATTATATTATTATTATTATATTATTAATTATTATTATTATTATTATTATATTTATATTATGCTACTATGATTTAATATTAAATTTATATGCTCTACAACATATTTCCTACTATCACCACTATGCACTATATTAATATTATTATTACTTTTCACTATCACCAACTACCACTATTTTTATATCCCCACTATAAACGAAAACTTAAAATAGGAGATGGTTTCGGAACCTTGCTCCTTCCTGTGGTAAGTGAATTTGTTAATTTTCTTCTTATGACTCGACGATTGTCTTGAGAAACGAAGCTTCACCCTACAAATTAATATTTTAAATTTTTTCTTTTAATTTTATTTTTGTATTTAATAATTAATTTTTACAAAATAGCCAAAAGAAATGATTTTAAAA